>JASDQU010712943.1:0-16649 GCA_032191745.1 Picea mariana
CCGACCTGACACTTTCTTATTTTGTAATTCTTTTCTTTAATTGTCTTCAGGGCCTACATGTACAATTCACTTTGTCATCTTCAAAAATTCATTTCTCCTCAACCATGAGGATCCACGTGACGTGCCACATACCACCAAAAAGAGCATGATGTATACTATCCATCCATGGGTGTTGGATCTACATGTGCATTTTCCTTCATGTCCAAATAACTTCATCAATCTTGTGGTCCAAAACCCATGACTAGGGTTGACATCAATGACAACAACCAATCTTCCAACAATCTTATGCCGAGGTTTTGGCTTGGATACAAGCCCTGTCGCCCAAAGAGAGGGCCGATGTTTTCATATTCCAAGAACATCGACGGAGTTGCCTTCCCCTAGTATTACGGGGTGAGAATCCAATGACCCTAGAGGTGCAGCAAACGGAATCCGAAGACTCCAAAGATTTAGCACCCGGCCAAGAAGAACACCAGGACAAGAAAGAGAAAACTAGGGGCCCGAAACAGGAAATTGAGACTTCCAACCCTCCAAGCAAGCCAACCTTGGTTGTTACTCCAGGCAAATCATCTAAGCAGGTCGGCAATCCCATCGTTTCTATTACCCCCCTACAGTCCACGAAGGGGGTCCCAAACGTAGGTTGGGTTTTTTGAGAGGAATTAACACCCATAAAAATGGAAGAGCTACCTCCGAATGAATTCTTCTTCGATAAGAAGAGAAAGGTTCTCATGAAACAAGAACTTTACCAAGAGACGGGTACAGTATCAAAGAAATTTAAAATTTTAACTGATGGGAGAGCTATGAAAAAGGATGAATTTGCAACTCAAATAGAAGGAACATTGGGGGATTTCACTATAGCCAATCAATATTCAGTCGAGACCCTAAAGGATCAGCTGAAGAGAAAAAATTGTTTGATCAAAACATTAGAGGCTAAACTAGCTACTACAGAGGCCGCTGCCAAAGAAGGGGCGAATACAGGTTTAGAACAAGCTAAAGTAGTTGATCAAAAGGAAATCGAGCGGCTCAAAGCCGATCTCGAACAGACACAGCTGATGGCTTAGACAAGTCAGATACAGATAGGCCAGCAAGGAGAATTGATAGAGCAACTACAAGCCAAATTAGACTTCGCCAAAAGCCAGGTAATCAATATCACGATATTTCAATCCCAAGCTATAGAAATCAGAAAAAGAGTGTCGGCAACTCAACAAGGTCTACTTGCGATTATTGGAAAACCTCACTCTCAGAGAAAAATACGTTGGCGCGGCTTGGGTTGCTTTCCAGGAGGCTATTATAGCCACAATGAGAAGGGAAACAGGCAGTAGTTCCATGTTTTCTATATCAGAGAAAACCCGAGGTAACATCTTGTTGAAAGAATGGGAGCGTAACATATCCGAAGGCAGACAACAAGCTAAAGAGGTAAGAAAATCTTGTGAAGAAACCTTCAGTTTTCTAGATGGGAGTTGATTGGGTTCCGATGATGAAAGCAACACTGAAATACTGGGCCAGATCAATACAGCCAAGCATCTTCTCAGGATCAAGGAAAATGAAGAAAGAGAATTGGATGAAATATCACAAATAACCCAGATGAACATAGTCCAAATAGATAAATGGCTAATTAAACTGAGTGTACAATTATGTTCTATCAGCGCCAAAGACCAACAGGTGGAAGGAAAGTTTCCACAATTGGTGAAGATTGTTACACTTTCGAGGCCAATAATCAAGCAGAACCTTCAAATTTGATATCCCAGCTGGTGGAGAAGTGTGTCATTTGCACAGAGCATGCAAAGAGGTAGGTTTCTGGAACCAAATAAGGACAGAGACAAAGAATTGAAACGTTTAATCTCCTTTGTTGTAACCGAAAACCTCTGGAACGATTGAGATTCCAACATATAGAAATTTGTATAAATATACATTTTTAAGAAAGAAAAAGGGTTGGACCTTTTTGGTCAATTGTAATAGAGACTATCTCCTTTTTGAGAATTAATACAAAGCAATCCGGAGTCTCTTGATTCCGTCAAGACTGTGTTATGAGTTTGTTTTCTCTATAATTTCGTATTTAATTTCATTTAGATTATATATGTGTCATGAATGTTTCATTGCAATTTAGTAAAACCTCTACTATGGTGATCAATTTTTATCCATCTATATCGTTTACAGTTTTTCCTCTGTATCAGCTATTAGCAGGTACAAGACCTGTGAACCTTTTAGATTTTCATATTTTATGCTTTATCAGATTCCTTCTTATCTTATTTTCTTCTTCTGTTTATAGGGTGAGATTCTCCCTTGATAGGAGCCTTGCTTTATAGACAACTTAATGTTTTTCTCATATTTCACACATCATTTATTTAAAATATAACTCGGTTACGGAAAAAGGCCTTTGGTTTTCATTTTATCTTTGATATTGAATTCAAAAGTTCTCTTTTATAAGATCAAATAGATACAGCATAAAAAACCTCGAATTCAATTTTAATTTACTGTTCCTCTATGACTGTCCCCATTGTAAGACAACCTAATATTGAATTCAGCTTATCGGACCAAACCCATATCACTTTAAATATCTTCGATATTATACTTAAAACAACCACCACCCGGGTAGAACTTGAACGTTCATGGGCCGCAATTGAATGGGACATAAACATCTAGGAACAGTTGGAAGCACGACAGTGACAACCTGGAAATCAGCCTTAGCTTCCTTTCCTAAAGGTTGATGCTCTTCTCCTTCTTACTCTTCACTCACTTTCGGATGCCTAGACACTGTACTTTCTAAGCCTTAGGTACAGACTCTGGAACAACACACATGTTATTGTTCCAAACCACAATGAGGCTAAGAAAGTGATGTCATTTATGCCCTATCTCTCTATCTTAGTGATAGACAGTTTGTCTAAGCATTTTAACTAGCTTAACTCATAATGAAGTTGGTGTAATAATTTGTGATTCTTGACATATCTTTTAATATGAAACATTCCTCATGGATAATATAAAAATTAAAGAAACACTGGTTTGGGAGTATGCATTATAAAAATAAAATAAAAATTGCAAATGGCAAATTTATTTATGAGAAGTCAATTATAATGTCCATTCATTCCCAAATAAACATTGGGTGGAGATTGAAACTAATCTTCAAGTTCAAATTCAAAGACTGATATTGAAATTATTAAGACAAGTGTTTAAACATTCTTGTTACATGTTATTTATTATATACTTGACCTCAAATTTGAAATGATATAGATGTTTCTTATTAGGCTTTCTTTCATATGCACCTTTTGATTTAAGTATATGAAAATTTGGTATGTATTCATTGAATGTTGCAATACCCTGATTTTGAATTCCCAGATTAAATAATATATTTTTTTTATTTTATGAAAGGTCGGAGCGCTCAAATAATTAAAAGAGGTTGAAGTTCCTAGGAAATGTAATGATTTGATCATTATTAATAATAAAATACATCTCTAGTTGCAAGATGAACAAGGACAAGAGTTATAGGGGGATATGATTCCACGAGAGATGGGGCTTAAGGAGCTAAGTTTTTTAATTGTATTTTATTTACCCATAATTTCTTTAATTGAGAGAAGTGGTTACATGAGGTTCTTGGGGAAGGCCACGTGGTTCTTGATTTCCAAGTAATTATAAAAAAACATCTTTGGGTTGTTTGGGGGTTCAATCATTGTTCATTTTTAACACTCTTCATTATGTTCACTCTCCATTCACTCTTCTAGACATTCATGATCTTGGTTTGGGAAGGAAAAACAAATTGTTGAAGAAGAAGCCATTGTTTGTTGGTTGTAGTGACTATTGGTGTATTCCAACCATGAATTAATGCCTACATGTCTGATATGCATTGGCATATGTTAAGTTTTGTTTGTAGCTGTGAATCTTGAGTCCCGGCATGGATATTCTTGACTAGATGCACTAGAGCCTTAGAAGGAGGTGGACAACCTAAGGGATTGCATGGAAGAGAAGGGGGTCCATTCTCTTGGGTTGTGTAGGTTGGAGAGAAGAGAGTCGGTGTACTTTGGATTTCTATGTGTTGAGAATCCTGTGGGATATTGAGTGTTGACTAAGTTGGGAAGCTGAATGTCATCCTGGAACCGTCCATGTGGATTCATAACCTTGGCTCGGGGGTGACATTATTATTGAGACTTGAAACAACAATGTATACGGTTGAGTGTAACGTCCTTAGTTTGAAACCATTTGGTGATTCATTTAATTACAGATAAGTTCTCTCTGTCATGGTTTCCTTTACCTATATATTTATTTCCGCTATGTATTAATTTTTATCTCTGAGATTCATGTTTATAATATGCATGCTTGTTGATTATTGTTGTTCATGGAATTGTACAAATTTATTTTTTAATGTAGCATGAATCTTTATCTCTGCATGTGAATCTTTCATGCTTCTTTATTAATTAAAATTTATCAGAATTCGAAATCCATTTTGAAGTGCATTTTTTAAGTAGCATGACCAGCCTGTGGGTGGATGGGCACATTACAGATTGCTATCATAGCTTTTGGTTGAAACACCAGATTGGTATGGGCTAGAATGAGTGAGAATCAGGAAGATTCACTGTCACATATTTTGGTTTGTGTGAATTTGGGGAAAATGGTGGAAAATTAGAGAGAAAACTCTTGAATTCGTGGGTAGATTCATGTTTTAAATAATCCAGAATTGTTTGAGAAGTTAATGGATTTGATCTACAGATTTGCAGAGCCGAATTCAACCTGGAAGGTCAATAAATTTTGAAATTTTATGTGGTTGTTGTAGCCCATGGAAAATTTCAAAGAATCGATGGCCAAGATCATGTTCGATCTTGAGATCAACGACCTAGATTCATTCTTGAAAAATTTAAAAATCCTAATTTTTTCAAAGTTTGACAAAGTTACCATATCAATGACTGAGATTCATTTTGGAGGTTTGGAAAAGGAGGAAGATCGATGGTCTGTAGTCGTTTTCAATCATTTTGAAAGTTTGATAAAATCAATGATCAAGATCATCTTAGCTAAGAGATCAACAACCCAAATTCACCAGGGTTTTGGCCGAAATTATCTAAGTGTTGAAGTTCGCCAACTGAGATCGCCGATGGTAGATGGTCGGGGATCGAAGAGTTTGGAGAAGTGTTGAAGTTAGACCAATTGACATCTGATATCGTCAATAGATGATGGTCAAGTATTGGAAGTTTGGCGAAGTGTTGAATTTTGGAGAAGGGACATCTCTGACCGTCGATGGTCGATGATCGAGCATCGACAGACTTCATGCGAAGTTTAGAGTCTTCCAAGAGAATATGCTGATGACCAATGGTAAGGGGTGATGAAGTGTCATACCATGTCAGAATCCACATGTTGTACCACATCAACATGGTTGTTTCATTAGGATGATGTATCATGCCAGGTCATCATCCACATGTCATGTCACGTCAACAAAGAGATGGTTGATCATTGATGGTCAAAGTTTGGTGAGATTTGTGAACAATATTTTTTTTTCAGGGAATATGACCAATGGTCAATGATCAGGCATATGTGATATTTGTAGGGGGCTTTTGGTTTGTAGAGAAAAAATGGTCGATGGTCGATGATCGGGCATCAGGGAGATCGGTGGGAAAGTTTGGTTCATGAGACCGGTGGGAAGGTTTGGTTCACAAAGGAAATCACCAATACTAAATCATCGATCACTGATAGAGAGTATATCAATGGTCTAGAGTGATTTGGATTTGAGATCGACGGTGCAGATTGCACTTAGAAAAAATGTTCCACAGTTTCAAAAAAAAAAAGTTTGGATCCATTTTCGTATTTTGGCCATAACTTAAGAATATTAAATAATATTGAGATGTAACATATGGTTTTTTTGTAGAGAAGAGATCTACAAAATTTCAAGAGAGGGACATTTTCCATTTCTGCTTGCAGTTGTCAGAAATTACAAAACAGATTTTTTTAAAGATCTGGGTCCAGATCATTGACATGGATCCAGATTAAGATAAAAATATTGGGGGGAGTCCATAAATAAGACATAGAAATAAAACAAGAAGGAACTAAATAAATCCTAAGGGGATTGGAATGGGGATACTAAAATAGGCCAAAATCCACAATTTCGAGCCACATTTTTGGGAATTTTGAGATATTCAAAGGAAGAAAAGTGACCTTAGATCACAAACTTGGATAATTTTATTAATCAAAATTTTGTATACTCATTGAGACAAAAAAAATTGGTTTAGTGATTTTTTTTCTAGAAGTGCACAAATTGTGAGATAACCCATTTTGCTAAAAAATGTGTCTCGAAAATTGGGTGAAAAGGGACAAAGTTGCATATTCCAGATTGTTGCAGTTTTTACTGGAGCATTAGATTGAAAATATGAGAGTTGATATGAATTCCTTGTCATTATTTTTATCTATGTCTCATATAAAAGTTTCACTATTTCCTAACATATTTTTGTCTGTAGTTGAAAGAAGTTGGCACTTCAATAAAACTACACCAGTAGAGAAAATGCAAAAAAAGGATGAAAGTGGTTTTTTCAGGAAGCCGTAACTTTAATATCAAAGATCGGATTGGGGCATGAGTATAGTCATTGGAAAGATAATTCAGAGGCGAATAACCTTTAATTATTATAATGTGTATAATGGTAATATATTTCTTCATGAATTGAGCAAAAAAAGGGCATGTAGTGTTATTTGACAAAAGTTCTATAATATGCATAATTCTAGCAAAATGGTTGCTTGCACATTTTATAGAATTAGGGGATATAAACCTATCATTTAAAGATAAAAATGCATATTTTGGACATGGAGGAAGGAGAGGGAGTCTTCATTCATGATAAAGAAGCCAAAGGTCAAAATATCAATGTTGGTAATGCATAGACATAATCAAATGCACACAAGAATAGAGAGGAACAAGAAACATTAATAGAGACTCTGAGAATTATGATAATAGAAGTGAAAACTTACAAAACATACAATGAGAGGTTCATGTGAGAAAAAACCATATAAATGCTCAAGTGACACAAAACCTAAATCAGTTACATAGGCAAACAAAGAATCGATCAAACTCAAGGGAGGAGGAAGAAGGGAGACATTATGAAAGAAGAGACAAGTACAAAAGAACTAGTCATTCAATAAGTGCCAACAAAACTCATAGACATCACTCACCTCCCTACTCAACAAATAAACTTTATGCATCTGAAGACTCCATAAGAAATCCAAAAGTGTCTCTTGTTAGACACCAAAGACGAAGACATCAGTTATATAGTTTGCAAAGAGAGTTGAAGAAGCTTAAGCCACCATACTTTGATGGTGAAAGAGAAAAGGAAGATGATGTTAAATCTTGGTTTCTCAGAATCAGTAAGTACTTTTAGTTTCACAACTACTCATCCAACCTAGAAGTTAGAATTGCCACATACCATTTGCATGGAAAATTTTCTATGTGGTGGGATCAAATAAAGAAAGTTGACCACATTAATGAGAGAAAGATCACTTGGAAGCAGGTCAAGAGATATTTTCAAAAGGAGTATCTTTCATATCACTTCCATGACAAGAAAATACAATATTTCTTTGAACTCGGGTTGGGAAGCATGACCATGATAGAATATGAAAAGAAGTTATTGGGATTGCTAAAGTATGTGGGGTTTATAAAGGATGAAAAAGAGAAAATACAAAGGTTTTTGTGTGGAATACCATCCTTTTAGAAGTAAAATAATTAGTATTATGAACCTAGAACTCTGACAGAAACCATTAGGAAGGATATGTACCTATATGAGCAAGGAAAGGGAAGATAATCCATGCATAAGTATTGGAAGGATAAGAAGAAAGAGAAATATGATCAAATAAGGAAGGGATTCAAACTTCCTTTCAATAGAAACAAACCTAATAAAAATCAACAAGATCAGTCTACTAAAGATGAATCCAAGAAAGAAGACTCCTTGGGAAAAATAGGAAGATCTCCAATCCAATGTTGGGGGTGCAAATAAAATCACCTATACAAGGATTTCCATCACAAAGGAGATAAAGCGAAGACTAAGCATAACATCCAAGAGGATACAAGAGTAGAAGACATGCGAAGAATATATGAAATCTTAAAAGATCGAGAAGCAGAGTACCAATCCAATATGATTGAAGTGAAATGTAAGATCATTAATCATCTTGTTGCTATTTTAATTGATTCAGGAGAAACCCATTGTTACATTGATCCTAAAATAGTGGATAGGTTACATTTGGAGAAAAGTAAGCTAGAGAATTCAAGTTTGGTTCAACTAGCCACTGTAACCAAAAGAAGGATCAATGAGATGGTCAGAGATTGTCCAATAAATATGAATGGAGTGAGTACTAATGTTGATATGAACATCAACCCATTAGGATTTTATGATATCCTAATTGGAATGGATTGGTTGGAAAAACACCATGTTGTCCTAAATTGTCATAACAAGATATTTACATGTCTTGATGAAGAAGGAAAACAGAACATTGTGAGAGGAATTCCAAGACCCATATTTATAAGAGAGATTTCATCCTTACAAATGAAGAGATGCTTCATGGAAGGATGTGAATTGTATGCAGCTCATGTGTATGAGCCAGAAAAGACAAAAGTTCCTAGCCTTGAATACTTTCTAGTATTTCAATAGTTTGAGGATGTATTCCAAGAAATACCAAGATTACCACCAAAGAGGGAAATATATTTCTTTATTGACTTACTACCAAGAGTTTCTCAGTATAAAAAACTCCTTACAAAATGAGTACACCAGAATTAAAAGAGTTATAAATGCATTTGGAAGAGTTATTGAAGAATGGGTACATACGCCCAAGTGTTTCACCTTGAGGAGAACCGACACTCTTTGTCAAAAAGAAGGATGGAAAATTGAGGCTGTGTATTGACTTTAGACAACTGAATAAAGCCATTGTGAAGAACAAATACCCTCTACCCAAAATTGATGACCTCTTTGATCAACTAAGAGGGGAAACTATATTTTCAAAAATAGACTTGATATCCCAATACCATTAGGTAAGAATCAAGGAAGAATACACCAATAACACAACCTTTAGAACCAGGCATAGACATTATGAATTTGTAGTGGTTCCAATTGGACTGACCAATGCACTAACTGTCTTTATGTGCTTAATAGATGGAATATTCATAAATTAGCTGGATAAGTTTTTCATTGTGTTCTTGGATGAAATAATTATCTATTCTATGTTTAAGGAAGAGCATGAAAATCACTTGAGGTTGGTGTTGTAATTGCTAAGGGAACATCAAATTGATTCTAATCTTAGTAAGTGTTCTTTTTAACAAAAACAGATCCATTATTTGGGTCACATTATTTTAGAAGAAGGTATATCAACAGATCCAAAAAATATTGAAGTAATTAAGGGATGGCCAACACCCAAGAATGTTTCATAAATCAAGTCTTTTATGGGATTAGTTAGATACTATAGGAGATTTATAGCAGGGTTCTCTAAGATTTCTCATCTCATCACTTCATTGCAAAATAAGGGAATTAAATTTGAATGGATAATTGAGTGTCAAGAGAACTTTAATTTGTTGAAAGAATTACTTAATAGTGCACCTATTTTAAATATTGTTGACATGGATGCTAATTTTGTGGTGTGTACGGATGCTTACAAGGAAGGACTTGGTGGAGTCCTCACTCAAAATGGGTATGTCATTTTTTATGAGTACAAAAATCTTAAAGAACATGAGAGGAATTATTCCACACATGATTTGGAACTTGTTGCCATAGTTCATGTGTTGAATATGTGAAGGCATTATCTTATGGGAAAGATATTTGAGCTAAGGACATACCATAGTGGTCTGAAATATCTTTTTGAACAACCGGTTGCCAATTTTCTGTTACATAATGACCCCCCTATGGACAGGTGGAACTTCCCTTGGATTTATAGGCCTCCATTACCAAGACTTAAAAAGTACAACTTTACACTAACATCCCTTTAAACTTATCCTAACCAATAAAAATGAGAAGGAGAGAAAGGATATGATGTACCTTTTTCGAAGTTTGTCCTTGCTACTTCCAATCCCTGAGATTGATTTCAAACTCCTTGGCGCAAATTAATATCTGCAATGGACAACAAAGGAAAACAAGTTTCTCCTACTCTACGTGATTAGATAAGACAAGTTTATCTATGAAGATTGAGACAA
Organism: Picea mariana; assembly: GCA_032191745.1. Lineage (NCBI taxonomy): Eukaryota > Viridiplantae > Streptophyta > Pinopsida > Pinales > Pinaceae > Picea > Picea mariana. The sequence goes on from JASDQU010712943.1 coordinate 10,130, forward strand.
CATTAGACAAGCACATCAAAAAATACACAAACTTGAAGGAAATAGGACAAGTATATATTGAATGAGAACCAATAAGGAAGATACTTACATACCACGATTGATGCTACAACAGACTCTCCAAACTCTCCTTGTCGAACCCTTGCGTGAATGAATCAAGATCATAATGATGATGCTCTGACTGATTCCCCCCTTTTACCATGGAAATGACTTAAATTTATAAGATTTGAGAGGATCAACCACCATGGGTATTTTTGGATTGGTTGAGGATAGAAATCCATAAGTTATAATTTCTTCCTTACATAGAGCCACAATATAGGATTCGAGCAAAACCAACTCCATCCCTTCAAATTTGTCCCTTAGAAAGAGGTGGGATTCACCATGATTTACTCTAACCAAAATGGTGCTCCCTTAGAGTTGAATCTAGGGTGTCATTGTCACTCTCTTAGCATACCGGAGGGAGAACTAGCGCTCCCTAAGCATGTGAAGAGGACTGCCACCCTTCCGAATTTCCCAAAAATGATCAAATTCCCAGGTAAAAAACATGTTTTGACTATCAGATGATGGGGCTTCTTCTTCCAACATGACTGAGAGATTGTGAAAATAGTTTCCATGGTTTCAATTGAGTTGTGACACCTAGAAAAGTGTATGGTACACTTCACGACACTTAGAAAATCATAAGAGACACTTTGCGACCCTTAAAATGTGACATTTGCACCACTCAAGAGTGGAATTTTGACGTGTAACAACAACCAAATTTGACTGCTAGGAAAATAAGATGGCTGAAATTTTTAAGTGAGTATGACTTTGATATGAAGCATATGAAGTGAAAAGAAAATAAATTTGATGATGCACACAACAGAAGAGTGCATCTCCTACATGCTACAACTATTAGTATGCAACAATCAACTTTTAAAGAGCATAATTTTAGATGTTGTTACATATCACCATTACCTACAAGTAAAATAAAGTTTGTGGTAGGAAAGTGTACAAAAAAAATGAAAGAGTATGAAATTAAGGAAGATAGATCACTTATGCATAAGAATATAATTTATTTCCTAGTTCCAGAGAACTTAGGAATTTATTGTTAAAATAAATAGACAACGTTCCATATGTCGAACATCCCATCTAAAGAAAAATATTGCAGTAGTAAGAAGCCAATTTTTTTGGCTAGGAATGAAGAAACATGTTGTTGATTACATTATCAGAAGTATGGAATGTCAAAGAGTGAAAGCTAAGCATAGAGACCCAACGGGTTTTCTTTAGCCATTGCCAATTCCAGAGGAGAAATGGGAAGTGGTAACCATTGATTTTATAACTAAGTTTCCCAGGACAACAAGGAAACATGATTCCATAATGGTAGTTTTGAACAAATTGACAAAGGTTGCTCATTTTGTTCCTATGAAGATGACTCATACAAAAACTAATATTGCAGAAATTTACATGAGGGAAATTGCTAGGTTGCATGGGATACCTAAGGAAATTGTTTTAGATAGAGACACAAAGTTTACTTCAAATTTCTCGAAGGGATTATTTAAAGTATTTGATACAAATCTGAATTTTAGAACAACATACAATACACAATCATATGGACATACAAAGAGAGTCAACCAAGTGATTGATGACATGTTAAGAATATATGTGATGGATAATCCATCTAAGTGGGAAGATTACTTGCATTTGGTTTAATTTTCCTATAATAATGGGTATCAATTTTTATTGAAGATGAATCCATTTGAAACTTTGTATGATAGAAAATGCAATACTCCAGTGAGTTGGGACAACCCAACAAATAGAGTGGTACTTGGGCCAGAATTGCTCAAGGATATGGAAAACTAGATGGTTAAGATTAAGTAAAATTTGTAGGCAACACAATATAGACAGAAACATTATGCAGATAATAACATAATAGCTAGAGAATTTAAAGTGGGAGAGCATGTGCTTTTGAAAGTGAAGCCCAAGAAGAGCTCATTGAAGTTGAGAAGTTGTACAAAGCTAGCAGCTAGATTTTGTGGTCCATTTGAGATATTTGACAGAATATGGTCAGTTGCATACATGCTTGCATTGTCTTCTTCCATGACTGTGCATAATGTATTTCATGTATCTTTGCTGAAAAAGTATGTACATGATCCTAACCATGTTATTGATTGGAATTTGATCCAGGTGGAGCCAGAAGGAGAATTTTATGTCCAGTCGGTGCGCATATTTGACAAAAAATTCAAAATGCTTTGAAATAAAGTCATAGAACTAGTAAAAGTTTAGTGGACATGATGTGATCATGAAAATGCTACTTGGGAGCATGAAGATGCTATGTGGGAAGAGTGCATGCGATTGTTTGAAGAATTTTGGAATTTTGATTTATGTTTTGTATATGCACCGAGGATAGTGAAAAAATAAGGGAGAGGGGAATGTAATACCCTAGTTTTGAATCCCCATATTAAATAATGTATTTATTTTATTTTATGAAAGGTAGGAGCCCCAAAAAAATTAAAACACACTGAAGTTCCTAGGAAATGTAATGCTTTGATCATTAATAATAATAAAATACATCATTGTCTGCAAGACAAATAGGGACAAGAGTTATAGGGGGCTATGATTCCATGAGAGAGGAGGCTTAAGGGGTTAAGTATTTTTATTATATTTTATTTACCCATAATTGTTTTAATTGAGAGAAGTGGTTACATGAGATTCTTGTGGAAGGCGATGTGGTTTTTTATTTCCAAGTAATTATATAAACTCATCTTTGGGTTGTTTAGGGGTTCACTCATTGTTCATTGTTAAGACTCTTCATTTTGCTCACTCTCCGCTCACTCTTCCAATCCTTCTTTATCTTGGATTGGGAAGGAAAAATGAATTGTTGAGGAAAAATCCATTGTTTATTGGATATAGTGACTGTTGGTGTATTCCAACCATGAATTAATTCCTGAATGTCTAAGATGTATTGGCATGTGTTAATTTTTGTTCGTAGCAGTGAATCGTGAGTCTTCGAGCATAGATATTCTTGACTTGATGCACTGGATCCATGGAAGGAGGTGGACATCTTGAGGGATTGCATGGGAGAGAAGGGGGTCCATTCTCTTGGGTTGTGCAGGTTGGAGAGAAGAAATATGGCGTACTTTGGATTGTTGTGTGTTGAGAAGCCTGTGAGAGATTGAGTTCTAACTGGGATGGGAAGTTGAGTGACACCCTGGAACCGTCCTTGTGGATTCATAGCCCTAACTCGGGGGTGAAATTGTTGTTGAGACTTGGAAAAACATTATCTATGGTTGAGTTGAATGTCCTTGGTCTATAGCCAGTTGGTGATTTGTTTCATTAAAGATAAGTTCTCTTTATCACAGTTTCCTTTACTTATATATTTATTTCCACTTTGTATTAATTATTATCTCTGAGATTCATGTTTATAATATGCATGTTTGTTGGTTATTGATGTGCATGGAATTATATTCATTTATTTTATATTGTAGCATGTATCTTGATCTCTTCATGTGAATATTTCAGGCTTCTTTATTAATTAATATTCATTAGAATTCAAAATCAATTATGAAGTGCATTTTTGAGGTAGCGAGCCTAGCATGTGGGTGTTTGGGCACGTTACAAATGTCATGTCCTTTGTAATAAGAAAATTCATTGAATATTGGATGTCAACTAATCTTATTTCTAATTGACACATTTAGTTGTGGGTTTAGAATTTTCATTAAAGTAGGTTTAATCCATTTGGATCTCCATGTACTTATTGCATTTTTGAAATGTTGAATTGCAAGTTGTTATTTATTTGCACCTTCATTTTGTGTGTATTTTTATTTAAAATACAAGTCCACTTTATGCATATATAAAACTTTTGACTGAAGAAACTGATCCACCTTCTCGACCTAGGGTTGATAGTGTTGAAATCCTCTTACTCTAGCACCTAGGTATCCTTTTATCTAGTGATTTCCTTACTACAAATCAGATTAGTAGTTCATAAAATAAAAACACACTATTGTAATATTCAACTCAATAAATCTAGGAGAAGCAATACTCGAAACCAAATCATGCACATATAAACACCAATATTTTTGGTATATGCCCCTAGAAAAAACCCATAAGGAAAACCTATACTGAGATGATCTTATTATGATAAAATCAGGGCTTCTGTAACAAGGATAATGGCCTACTGAGAGAAATACAACTACATACAAACCTGACAAAGTTTGATCTTCTATACGACCCAGATCTGAAATGGTTTTCAAGGTATATGCACATTCCTTAAGTAAACCAGTGTATGTATTCTGTCCACATTGATGTTCACATACACAACTCAAGAACTATACGGAAAACTTTGTACGATGCAACCCTTTCATGTGGATTCGCTCTACTAAAATCCACTTGTGGTTGCATTTGTTCTATCTTCAGCTTGACTTGACCTATATATGGAAGTACGTATCCACCTATATAAGATATCGTTGAATCACAGTCCTTCATGATCCAAGATCTAAGAAAAATTCTTTCTCTGCTCCCAATATTTACCCCCTTGAGTCACAATCTTTTGTGACTCAAGCACTTGAGAAAAATTATTTCTCTGCTCCAAAGTGAATGGAATCAAGTATCAAGTCATTTACCCTAGTCTTGCTTTTATAATGTTGAGTTATAACCTAGCCCTAATTTCCAAAGTAATTGAGGGTTGAGATTAATACTCACCTCACTTGAGATCAATGGCTAAGATTAAATGCTAACTTTTAGCATTTCCTTAAATAACTCAATTAATTAATAAAAACACTTTACTTTAATAATTCCTTTAATTGATGTAAAGTATCAAGGTAGAAGGTGATCCATATTATTTTGGGAACAATATGAAGGAAGAAATATAACAGAGATATAACAAAGAAATACACAGAAATATGGCAAGGAACATAGTAATACTGTAAAACTCATATTCTATTAATGATTGTCTGAAATATAAAATACTAAAAAATACAAAAGCACACAAGCTATCTAGAATGGTGGTAGCTTATCTCTAAGAAGAGATGTGCCTGTTACGCTCATTCACAAGAAGATGATTACAATCAGGCTCCAAAGGCCTTTTTTTAACATAACTCATAAATGAGAAAACCCTAAACATCCAAAAACCTAACCTTGAGAGAAGAAATGCCAAATGGTTTGTGGGCCCCAATGGGGGTAGTTGATACGTCAACTTCTCGAGGGCATAACGTTTACATACAAACTCTATTTTGGGAGGTCGATACCTTGTCCGAAAGGTCTAGCCGAGGGAAACACATTCCATTCATCCTATCATCTACCTTCAGTTAATTATAGGTGTTGTCGATCCAAAAAATTATCATTTAGGGGCCCAAAACAACCCTAGAAGTTTGGGACTTGAAAAACTGTAGAAAAATTGCCAAGATGGAAAAATTGTATTTTGAGCTAGTGGAATAGGTAGGTTACCACCAATGTCCACCTGGATCATTCCTACCCCTTAGGAATCAATGGTATCCATTTCTTTGAGTGCCTTCATTATATTTGGAAACTTCTGTTGAATATGACTCCTAGTGATCCACTTTCCTTGATGAAGAAATTTCCTTTCTTTGACGACCCGATGGCATTGGATGGTCTGTTGGCAGGTGTCCTTTGTATTGATTTCCATAATTTGATCAAATGTCTCATATTTTATGCAGTTAGTATTGAGTTATGTAGGGGCCTATTACTTGGTTGCATATAAAGTGTCTAGGAGAGGTGGAACATATGGTCAGAGCAGTTCCACATTAAATACTAGGTGCAAGCCAAAGAAAGGAGGAATACTTAATTCAAAAAAATTCTCACCCATAGACTTGGTGATGGTTTAAGGCCCTTATTAGAGTGGGTGTAGATTTTGATGGGGTATTGTGAGGTTCTCTTTTTGCAAATACAACCATACCTTACTTCCCACCTGGGATTTTTGTGGTACTCGATGTTGATCATGGTGTTGCTTGTACTTGGCATTGACTTTCTGCACAATCTCATGAACTTGTTGTTGGATGTGATGGATGTGCTCAAGAAATTTGGTTTCTCTATCAACCTCAATTAGAGCATGGGGGGACTCTTCATGTGTGGTTGCAAAGGGCATAGCTATGTCAATGGGGGCCAATGGTTGAAAACCCAAGAACACATGAAAAGGGTTGTGACCAATAGATTTGTGGAGGGATCTGTTGTAGCTATGTTGAAAATAAGGAAGGATTTCATCCCATGTGCATGGATGTTTGGAATTATATGATCTAGATGGATATCGGGGGCCATCCACCTATTCCAATTGGCTCCTCGTGCCGGTTTTTTGTTCAAGACATTCTTCTGTACTGCTTCGTAATTGTGAGTTATACAATTTTGGGGTTGTCTGAAGCCCCACGTATCCTCTAGGTGGATACGGGTGTCCTCTTGCCTAATCCAACTGGCTTATTTTGTATGTGTTCATGTCAACATATCTTGTTGTACTTCCAAGGCCATTTTGGGGCCCTAAACGTTGTTTTTTTGGCTCTCCACATTCAAGTTGTAGACAGAGTTAGAGTTTGATGGC
>JASDQU010712944.1:12310-22670 GCA_032191745.1 Picea mariana
TCATCTCATTTTTTTGCATCCTATTGGAGTAAATTATTTGACACATCACCAATTTCATCTCCATGAACCATTTGAGAAAAAATCCATTAAAATCAATCACATGCTAATAAAATCAACTAGAACATCTTTTGGTATTAGCACACTAATAGTAGCACAGGATCAGGGTATTTGGACTTGGTAAAGTGAGTAAATTCTCCAAGACTACTTAACAGTCTGTAGAATACTAGCGAGTGTACAAATCCAACTTCCATATAAGCATAGTCGGCCACCCCCTCTCACATAGGGGTTAAAAATGAGGTCATGTGAGGGAGAGAAGTAGATATTTCCCCTCCAAATCTTGACCAATCATAGAAGACATGGAATATATTGGGGGTTTTTCTTGAGAAACCACTGGTTTGATTTTTTCTCAGTGCTTCATGAATCATGAATTCATTTGGGGTCCTCAGAAGTCTTACCAGTCCACTTTTTTTTAGTTCTCTTGAATAACTTCATACTTTGATATCATTCCCATATGTTAGGTCCCGATTGTCGATTGTACCTTCCCAGAGGTTGACTATGAGTTGGTAACCTTAGTGGAATTTCCTAGGTATCTACATAGGTGACTATGGGGGGATTCCCATGGTACCTAGGGAAGACGTCGTATCACACTCTAAGTTCCCTTAGATGTTTATCCTGTGAAAGTGAGGGTTACTTGCACTGAGAAGGGTTGTTACATGGAGGTCAGGGTAGCTACTTCTCATTTCTTCGTTGATGGCTTGACATCCTATCTTCGGAAGATCCTTGAACCTATTGTTTCTTGGTTGATTTCTTTTAGTTTTCTTAGGGGTTTGTTTCTTTGATTTTCGTACTCGGCCTTAGGATCAAATATTTCAAAATATACAAGGTATGTAACATGATGTTCTAGAAACTCAAACTCATGTTTCTTATGAAGGAAGGATCGAGGATCCAACTTCTGAAACCGTGAGTATAGCTTATGGAAGTGACCATCACATAGAAGAATTGGTCACAACCTTCGTATAAAGAATTGCATCTTACACAAATCCTCTTTTTATTGATCCTCTTTTCCCACCACTATTGGGTCCAGCTTTCACGAGATATGATGATGCTTTTTTTTCTTATATATTACCACTTGGTTCCACCATTACACCATATTTTGACACGAACCTGTGATCTTTTGGTTTTTATGAAGGACTTGGGAATTATCCTTTTCCAAAACTCCTGTAGTTGATACTGTCAGTGATTCTTCTTTACTGGAAACATTAATGACCCAAGTAATCATGAGTCAACCACTTGTGCATACATTTTCCCTTGAACACATGTTAGGTAGTATTCTTACTTCACTATTTCCACACATGCAGACACCAAGTGCTCTACTTGGTCATTCCATCAGTCAGAATCCTGGCATTCAATTCATTCATAAAACCACGTTTCCACAAGATAATCAACCTCCATCTCGACCATCGCAGATTAGTACACCCTACATTGGAGGTCAATCCTCAATGGGAGGCCAACCTTCAGTTGGGGGGAAACCTTCAACTGCAAGGAAACTTTTCTTGAGGGGAAACCTACATGGTCATAATATCAACCTTCCCAGGGGCACTCCACTCTTGCTAGTCCCTCTATCCCTACAACCACTAACTTGTATCCTGGACATCCATTTTCGATAGCTTCTAACGCTTTGTGGGTTCAACCCAACCCAATGGGAATTCTTCCGCAAGGAAATTTTCTCTTTCAATACATAAAACCCATCATTCAAATGGAACAGTCCCTTCAACCTCAATACATGGGAGGACCATCAAGTTAATATCAATACGTAGGAGGTCCATATGTCCAGTCACAGTATATGGGTGGAAAAATAGGGAAACCGCCTTATATGGGCAAACAATCAGGAAAACCCCCTTACATGGGTGGACAACCTGGGAAGCCACCTTATATGGGATGACCATTTATATTTTTCGTCTCACCACAACCTAGTTATGGTCCTGTTGGTGTTCCCATACCATGTTATTACCACTATTATCCACAATCCAACTGAAAAACTCCATTATTGGATACGCTAGATCTGCTAGATCTATCACGTTTAACCAATGATTCCATCCATCATGCTCTATTTTGGCCTGCCATTCCGCCAAATTATCATTTGACATCCCAAAATTCGACGGAAAACCTGGGGAATATCCTAAAAATCATGTTATGACCTTCCATTTATGGTGTTCTTCCAACTCTTTGATGGATGATTCCATCTGTATTAGACTTTTCAAAGAACACTTATAGGTGCTACAACAAAATGGTATATTGAGTTGTTGCATAAATCCTTTGTCAACTTTAATTCTCTTGCTATGGTTTTTATGACACACTTACAGTTTCCTATACGGTATGAGACTAGCACAGATATTTTGACCTCACTCTTGAAATCCTCTTCCATTCACATATCTGATCATATTCATGAGTGGAGACGATGAAGACGATTCATTAAAGATCCCATTTCAGACGAACTCCTCATAGATTTGTTTACAAAGTCATTATTACTTCCCATCACCCGTGATGTTTCTTTGGGAAAAATTATTACTTAGGAGTAGGATATCATTCGTGCACATTATTTGGACTTGCTCTATTCCCAGTTTGACAAACATTTCGACCTGATCCCTAACGCTCCTTGTTCGTCAAATGATCCAACAAAACCTACTCCGTAACAAAGTTTTATTTCCGATGCCAAAAATACTTCTTAACCTATTCAAACCTCCAACGAGAATGTGTTCCAATCCTTTTCATCTCAAAAACCAGGAGAGGTAAGAAGAGAAACAAGAGTAAATCCAAGAAATCTTCTAACAAGCAGGATGATCCTGAGTCTGCTAATACTCAATTGACTAGGAAGCCTAAGTTTCCTTGTATGATTTGTGAGGAATACCACTACATGAAATAATTTCCTCATCATGAGGCATTCTCTAAATTTTTGAAGGGGACCTCCGAATCGGTTCAAAAAAAAAATTTGGTTGAAAAAAATACTACCCCTCCACAAGGGGGTAACAAAGATAATTCCCACCATGGGGATGCTTCCACAAGTGATTCTGAGGTGAAAATTTGAGAAAACACTTATGACACTCCTCCCAACATGACCAGAGTACAAGTCTTCATCCTCCATAACCTTGGTTATTGTTTCATGGGGTTTTAAGTTTTAATCATAGACAAGTTGCATCTTCCCGTCCCTTGTAGTTATCGTTATGCGTCACTCCAAACAATTGAAGAAGATATACTCCATACAAAATGACACCATGTGATCCAGGTGGATATCAGTGGCCACCCACCTATTCCAACTGGCTCAAAACATTTTGTTGGCAATTTACTATTTTTAGCAGTTTTTGGAGTCCTAAACTTTTGGGGCCATTTTGAGGTCCTAAACGATGTTTTTTCACAATCAGGCACCTCAACGACAGCCCAAAGGCTCTAGTTTATCATGTTAAATGAATATCATCATCGATACATTTCCAATGAGCTATTGTGTGCCCCAAACATATATCATATGCCAAAGTTACGCCACTAGGAAGTTGATACACCAAACTACCCAAAACAGGGTCCATAAACCTATTGGATTTTCATCTTTCGGGTTAGGGTTTTGGATTTTATTTATGTTAAAAATGAATTTGGGTCCTCATTATAATAATCATCTTCTTGCAAATGAGTGCATCCATCACATCTCTTCTCATAGATAAGCTGCCACCATTATATCAAGTCTTTCACTCTGTATTTCCACAGTTTTGTACATTTCGTTCATTAATAGAAATTGTGTATTACTGCATCTCTATGTTTATGGTTATATCTTTGATATATATTTTTTATATTATTGGATATCTGATATATCTATGTACACTTATTTATTATATCTCCACTCTCATTTCATGCCCAAAATAATCCAGATTAGTGGTATCAGAGCATGTTGCTCTAGCTCATTTTTTAGTGCATGTCCCTGACGAGGTCCGAGTATATAAAGTTGGGTATTGAGCTTGTCTCTCTTGAGGAAAATCACTCTTTCAAGCCCAAGAAACCCTCCATGGTGGAAGAAAATAAAAATTATAGAGAAAAATATTATATTAATTTTTTACATGAGAAAGCTCTCACGCGACAGAGGGATGAAATGATGGAGAATTTTTCCCACATCCTTCAATGTAAGATTCCAGATATAAAAAAGTATGCAAAACAGAAATAAAATGATAGAAATGGAAGCTGAAAAATAATATAACCAGAATAACACCACAATAATACCAATATGATACCAAAATAACACCAGAATGAGCACTTTGATTACTGAGAGCAATGTTCACTTTCCTCTTCGAGGGGGAAACCTCCAGTCGAGCAGAGATCTATTACAATAATATCCAAGACAACAGTTCTCATACCCTCGACTCCTATTTATACTAAATATGTCTATCAAAAGAACCATCTAGAGGAATATCCTTCTAGAAACGAAATCTTCTATTAGGTCTTCTTACATTCGACTTATTCTCCCTTATTGCTAGGCCTTATTAATATTGACCTTTATCACATAGGAATATATTATTCTACCTACATGAGGGGTTAGGTCCCTAACATGTCCTCCCCCTTAAAAACAACCTTGTCCTCAAGGATTCAGATGTGGAAAATGTTGCAGAATGGTAGTTGGTTCCCAAGTGGCATCTGTTGGGGTTGTATCTTTCCACTCGAATAACACTTCCTTGATGTTTCGTTGATACAGGTGATGCTCACACTAGTCCAAAACTGCTTCTTGTTGTAGCCAAATGGAGACTTCTTTGTCCAACTCGAGAAGGTTGGTTTGAGTTTTGCACTTAGTTCGAATCACCTTCTTTAAGAAGGAAACATGAAAAATAGGATGTAGCTTAGAATGACTGGGAAAATCTAACTGATAGGCCACCTATCCCACACGCTTGAGAACGATATAAGAACCATAAAATTTGGGCGCCAGTTTCTATCAATGGTCAGCCTTGAGGGAATTTTTCTTGTAAGGTTGTAGTCAAAGAAAAACCTGATTCCCTTCCGCAAATTCATGTTTAGAGCGACCTTGATCTTCTTGTTGCTTCATGCGATTTTGGTCCATGACCAAATTCTCTTTGAGGGTACGGAGAATAGCCTCTCAAACTATAAGTGTTTGGTCAACCGCCTGGACCTTCGAGACACCTAGTAAATATGAGAGAACTGAAGGTGGATTTTGCCTATATACTACTTCAAAAGGAGTTATGCAGGTAGTTGTATGGTATGAAGTGTTGTACCACCATTCAACTAGTGGTAACCATTGAGCCCATTGATTTTACTTTTCTGATGCAAAACACCTCAAATATGTTTCCAAAAACTTGTTGATATCTTCAATTTGACCATCATTCTGGGGATGATAAGTTGTGCTGAGATGCAATTGGGTGCCTTGTAGCTTGAACAGTTCTTGCCAAAAATTGCTAGTGAAAGTTGGGTCGTGATTAGAAACAATAGAATGCAGCATGACATGAATCTTGAAGACTTGATCCATGAAAATTTGAGCCACAGTGGATGCTATAAATGGGTTTTGAAGATCACATAATGAGCATACTTGGAAAGGTGATCAACTACCACCATGATGACTGATTTATTGCATGATTCAGGTAATCCTACAATAAAATCCACAGAGATATCCCACCAAATAGTAGGTGGAATCGAAAGTGGTTGTAGTGTGCCAAGAGATTTGATTGTTTCTCCCTTGTTGCATTGACACACATCACATTCAACCACAAAATTAGGAATGTCATGTTTCATAAAATCCCAGAAAAATGAACATTTGAACCTGTCATAGGTTTTGGCAAACCCAGATTCCTAGCTATGGGTGTAGCATGAAGCTCAAAAAGTACCGTGGATTTAAGTTTTGACTGCTTACTTAAATAGAAATGGCCTTTGTATTGAAGATCATCATGGAGCCAACAGTACCCTAGGGAAACTGGAGAATTGAACTGCAATTGTTGTATCAGATGTGAACTTTTGGGATCGTGTAGCCATTCCCGGCGAATGGCTTGGAGCCAATATGGTACAATGAAGGAGAGAGAGAAAAGGGACCCTTCATCTTCATATTTTCGGGAAAGTGAATCCACAACCACATTGTCTTTTCCTTTCTTGTAAATGATCTCATAATCATATCCAAAGAGCTTAGTCACCCATTTTTGTTTCTCTGGGGAGGAAATATGTTGTTCTATAAAATACTTGAGGCTTTGATGGTTTGTCTTAATTTGGAAGCATTACCCCAATAGATAAGGGTGCCAAAGATCAACTGCATGCAGAATAGCCAACATTTCCTTTTCATAGATTGATTTTCCCAAATTTTGTTTAGATAATTTTTTGTTGGTAAAGGCCAAAGGCCGACCCTCTTGCATAAGGACAACGCCAATTCCTTTCCCTGAAGCATCACATTCCACAACAAAGGTTTTTTTGAAATCAAGAAGGGCCAAGATTGGAGTGGTGCACATGGCCATCTTCAAGGTTTGAAAAGCCTAAGCAACTGTTGGAGTCCAAGTGAAATAATTTTTTTTAAGGAGTGTAGTGAGAGGTGCCACAATCTTTCCATAATTCTTAACAAACTTATGATAATAACCTGTTAAGCCCAAAAATCCACGCAATATTTTGAGAGTCTTTGGGTGAGGCTAGTCTTGCATAGCTTCAATCTTTTTAGGATCCATCCTGACGTCGTCCTTGCCAACAGGATGACCCAAGTACTCAACTTCTGAGGTGCCAAAAGCACATTTAGATTGTTTTAGGAAAAGTTGGTGCTGAGAGAGTAGATGGAGAAATATATTCACATGAGCAAGATGGTCTATCCAGGTTTTTCTATAGATGAGGATATCATTAAAGAAAACTAAGACAAAATGGCAGAGAAAAGGACGGAAGAAATGATTCATGAGGATTTGGAAAGTAGAAGGAGCATTACACAAGCCAAAGGCCATGACCAAAAAATCATAGTGTCCCTCATGAGTTCTAAAGGAAGTCTTAGTAATGTATGCCTCTTTCATATGGATCTGGTGGTAGTGAGAATGAAGATCAAGTTTAGTAAAGAAATGGGTGCCACTCAATTCATCCAAGTGGTCATCAATGACAGGAATGAGAAATTTGTCCTTAATGCTAAGTTTTTTTAGGGCACGGAAGTCAGGACACATGTGCCAAGAAACTTATTTCTTCATGACCATGACTATAGGAGAAGAGTAGGAGCTCGTACTAGGGGGGATAACACCTGCGTTAAGCAGTTCTTGAACCATTTTCTCAATTTCATTTTTTCGGGAAAAGGGGTGATGATAGGGATGGATATTGGGAGGAAGGATTCCTGGGACAAGGGGAATCAAATGATAATGAACACCACAGGAAGGAGGGAGTCCCTTGGGAGTGGAAAATATCACTTGATGTTTAGAGAGGATGGATTGGAGGTCCTGCGGAACATAGGGTGTCTTAGTTGCTTGTATGGCATGGAGTTGGGAAATAATGCCCGAATGACATTTTTTGAGCATCTTTTCCATGTGATGGGAACTAATGATCTCAGGGGAACTAGCAGTGATTCCTTGGAACTTATATTGTAGGCCCTCCTGGCCGAATTGCATGGTTAATTTCTTAAAATCCATGATAATGGGGCCCAAAGTCCTTAGCCAGTTTGCACCCAACACAATGTCACAACCGACCATATCAATAGCCAGTTTGCACCCAACACCATGTCACAACTAACCATATGGATAAATAAAGAGAGAGGGCAACAAACTGCAGATCAATAGGATACACCAATGGGCAATGGAGTCACAAACATCCCACTCATCTAAGGCACAAAATCTGCTTAACAGAAAAAATGAATATATGCTGATAGGTGGAAGAATGAAGAAGGAAAACACAAGATAGAATGTTCGCTAAACAAATATCCTCTCAATTTAATGAATCAACGGATACTTGAATATAAACAATGATTTATGGGCAAAATACTCCAGATCCTCAGCTGCTTAGGGATCCATAAATCATTGACAACCTTTGATCTTCAAATCTACAATATATTCAAATAAGAATAAATATAAAAGAAGAGTTACAATCTGAAATCATGGCTCTCATGAGTCTCCAATAGCAGTAATGCTTATAATCATAAAATGTCCACAGGCTTACAAATGAACACACACAGAAAAATTGCCTACTCCTACTCTCTCTAGCCTCTCTTGGCTTATCTATTCCATTCTATAAGAGATATATCCCTCTTTAAATAGAAAATAGCATCCAAATAACCTAAGGAGGTCGAATCCCATCTCCTCCATTGGATTCTAAGCCTTGGAGATAGTTGGCAATAGTCAAAGAGACAAAAATCCAACAAAATGTTGATTTTCAGGAATTTGTTGGAAGTCATTAATAAATTGTTTCCACCTCATGCATGAGGCCTTTGTTGGAGATAAATATTAGGTGCATGTGTCCCTTGACATCTAAATTATCCTTGAGAAGTCATTTGATCCCTCCTTGACATTTTGCAACCTCCCAACAAGGTGAATATCAAAACCGTGGCCGCTACAGAAAATTAGTACGCAGTGCCACTATGCAGAGTATGCAGCGCCTACTTCTATATCCAATATCTCTCAAACCAAAACACATTTTGAAAAATTGAGAGAGGTTTTTTTTATTTGGAATTTTATGAAAAAAAACCTCCTCTAGTTTTAAAAAATACATCCTCAACTACTCATAACCCAAGTTTTAAATTAGTGACTCAAAACTGGTAGAATAACTCTGCACAATTTATCCTCTGCCAGAATATTACATAGCGCGTGTAGGTAGCGCCCGACTATGTTTCTACATGCAATTCGGTAGCATAAATCTATGGGTTCTTTGATGCTTGAACTTGGATATTGGTAATAACTCAATATAATTTCAATTTTCCCCAAAACAAATAAAAATACCATAACAATTGTATTCATTTTCGAAAATGAATAATGAAATGCAGATTTTGTTCTCTGTGAAATATTAGGTAGCGCCTGTAGGTAGCGCCACTTATGCAACGCTGAGGCATAAAACAATCTTGTGCTAACATAGGCTCCATGGGGGATAGAGTCCTCCCTGTGAGGCTCTAAGAACCCTTGTAGTTTAAGTGCCTTATCCTTTGGGCTTATGGAGTATGCTCTCAACCTTTAACCTTTGCAATCTGCTTTGATCTATTACCTTTAGTTGAAACTAAATGAAAATAAAAACTAAAACTGACAAAATGATGAAAACAATTCTTGTCCAACAAGCTTATTGCACACACCTACTCTAATTATTGGGAAACTAAAGCGTTCAAGTTACATGAAACAACCAATGAAGCCATTTCATCATTTTTTCAACTGTTTGAAGTTTTGAAATGTTCTTCGTTAAGCACCAGAGATAATTCTTACTTGAAGGTGCGTCAAAGAAACATTTGGAAATACACTTTCCATTGAAGAAATCAATGAGCCTAGACCCATTTTCTTCTTCCAGACATGCTACAAATGGATCTTGGAAAACATCATCAATACTTGCCCCTGCAACATTGCTTTGTGTAAAAAGGAAAAGTATTGCATTAGGTCCTTCATCCACTGTTCTTGGTTGTTGTATGGCTTGTTGATTCTCTGATTCATCCTCAATGCATATGGCCTTGGTCCACTCCTGGTCATGAGTTGTATTAGAAAAAAGGCTTAGTGATGCTTGTCTTTCTTTAATTTCAACCTTTCTTATCAGATCACATGGCATTTGATCTTGGTTGCTTGATGAAACTGAGCTTGTGTCTTCAAGAGGAATAGGGGGTTGATAGGGTATTTCATCACAATTAGAAGTGCTTGGGAAACTAAATTCTTCTATCTTATCTTCTGATTGTGAGGGATATTCATCATAGCTTGGCTTATGGTCCCAATTTCTCAGTTTTTCACCCTCTAAAATTAAATGATCATCTTTTTCTTCTTTTTTAGCAATAAAAATATGACATGAGGGTTGAAGAAAGCTATTGTTGCTTTGATTGGAAGGGTACTTTTCTGATATTAGGTCTTTTTGATGGGCGAAACAGTCCATCCGTCAACTGGGAGAGTGGAACCGGTCCGGGGTTGTCTAAATAACCCAAGCCGTTTGGTATGGACCACCCTGACGAGTTTAACGGCTTCGTTGGCCGCTCTGAGGTTTCCTAAGGGAACCAAAGAGAAAGTTGATCTAAGTTAAGTGATATAAACTAAGGAAACTAGAAACTAATAAAACACACTAAAACAAACTAACTAACTAAATAAAAGAAATCAAACTAAATTAGAGGAAACTAGAAACTAATAAAACAAACTTAACTTAACTATACTAATCTAACTATAAACTACTAACTGTTATATATTTACAAGATACTAACTACGAT
>JASDQU010712946.1:5390-17954 GCA_032191745.1 Picea mariana
TTTCCCACAGACAAAACATTTTACTTCACCTCCTCTACCTCTTCCTCTTCCTCTATCTCAAGGAAAAGTATTTATATCAGCATACTGCCCTCTCTGTGAACTTCTGTCTCTCTCATGTTGAGTTTGAGGTTTCCTCCCCTCTTCGTGAGGTTTCAGAGTTCTGTCTTGGGCAATTGTTTTGCATCTAGCTTGACTTCTACCTCGGCCTCTTTGACCTTGCTTTTGGCTCAGCTTCTCTTCAGCTTTCAAATCCATATGATAAGGATCTTCTACAGTTCGAATGATCATCATGCTCATCTCATATTGGATGTCATATCTCAGACCATTCATGTATCTAGTAACCTTTTCATCGTCGCTTTCCCGATGACCTTCTCTAATGTTTATATTGTAGAAATATTTAGTGTATTCTTTCACAAACATCAGCTTCTATCTCAAATTCTGCATCCTCTAAAATAGATTGATTTGATAATCCTTGGGTATGAATTTGGCCTTCATCTTCGCAACCATTATATCCCAGATTTTGATTTTTTGCTTGACTTTGCAACATCTATCAGCCTGCAGTTCATCCCACCATAGTGTTGCATGCCTTTTAAGTCTAGTAACGACATGTTTGACCTTCTTTTCTTCCTCGAAATCCTCATAGTCGAAGTATTTATCTAGATCTCTAATACTGTCTAGAAGCTCTTCAACATTCAGTATTCCCTCATGCACTGGAATGTCCATTTTTTCTCTAGCACCTATCCTTGCAACAACCCTGAATAGGCATTCATCCGCAACATCTTCGACTACTACTTCTCCTCCTCCATGTCCAACTTCACTTTCACTGTCAGCCTCACTGATATCCCAAGCATCGACTGTGTGCCTCTGTGTTGTCTCCATGGCATCAAGCCTGGCACATAGTTCGTGCATTTCCCTCTCCACTGCTGGATCAGGCATTGGTCTATCTCTTCTTCTCGGTGACATGGCTGTAAATGTTTCTCTTTTTTTTTGCGATAGAAAGAAAAGAACTTGTTCTGCAGCTCTCTTCTTCCTCTTGCTTCCTCCATCTACAATATACAAACAAAGACAAGCTCTGATACCAAACTGACGCGGACCCCTGAACCCTCAGGCCAAGGTCCATGCAGGATCATTCTAAATCTACCCCTTGAGTCTGATTGACTCTTTGGTTCCTCTACAGGGAATCCCACACACACTCGATGGTGTATCCACAGGTCCTTATGAGTATGCCCCGTGTGATCAACCACAAAGCACCACTCAAGTCTCCTGATCTCAGTAAGATCATGCTCTTCATTGAACTGGGACTTTGGGTTTCACGATTTTGTGATCCCTGTTGTCGAGAGCTTCTATCTCTATGACCCTCGAAACCTGAAATGTTGAATTCTGATGTGTTCAGCAAAGCTTGGCCTCCCAATGGACTTTTCACTTCATTGGGGTTTCGAACTTCCCGACTTCACAAATCTGAATGCAATGCTCCCAACTCTTCAACCTCCAAACCTCAAAACGATCAACAAGGTTTGACTCAACCTATTTGACGAAGACATGTTACCTGTCCACTCAAATGCTTGCTACCTCTGACGTGGACTCTCGTCACCTGTCCCTCTTCTCAGCTTTCAGAACATGAACAAGCTTCCTAGTACCATCCCCCTAACACTTCGAAACACTGAATTTTGAAATCATCTGACGACTCACAACAGGTCACAATTAACGATCCACATTGATTTATGATACTAGAGTGATGGGTTCATCCGCCCCTATACACCTTGTAGCTTCTCTGGTTCCTACGGTCCTCGGGACTTCAGGAGTTCTCCATGGAGAATTCTGACCATTCGTTTCCCTTTGAGTCTCTGTGAAACAACCTGGTGGTTTGCGTTGGAACTTAAGTTCTATGAGGTAACTTAGACCCATCTCTCTTTGAACACTTCAAAGGTGTAAACCCTCTTGAGATTTCTCTGGAAAATTAAAGCCTTGAAAGAACTCCTACATACAGTCCTTGCGGAAATCTATCAAATACTTATGGGTATTCAACCCCCTGACTCTGTGCACTCTCTGCAACAACAGTCCCTCACCTTTTAACCTTCATTGATAAGGTTAAGGTMTTGACTAGTCTGTGCACACCTTGCACGGCTTCTGTGCTGCAGCTGCACTTCTACTGGAATGAGAACAATTATATCTCTCTTGATCTTTCTGAGATAAAACTCAGAACCCTTGTCAACGCACACCTTGCGGACGTTTCACTGCACTCCTTGTAGGAACTTCTCTTACTCAGGAAGAGAAACAATTGAAACTCATTCTCTCTCTCTCTTAGACTTCAAACATTCAATATGAAATCATACATACACACAGTATTAAAGCAAATGCATAACAGAGAATAAACAATTGTAAGCATACCATTCACCATGTATAAACAGAAAACATCATGAAATCTGATTCAAAGCTTCAGATATTAATTCAAATCTCTTGTACATGGACTTTTCCTCTACAACTCTCTCTGTAACTCTCTCCTTCTATCCTATGCTTATGGTAATGATACAACTACAACTATGATACAAAGGCAAGGGTGTCTATATCCATTTTTTCTTCCTGCTCTTCTAAACTATCTAATCTATATTTCAAATCTACCTACTTTCATTAACTGGGCTTAAATGCCTTTTACATTGACAGATGATAGCAAATCGCTCACGATCTGTTTACAATAGCCAGACATAAATGCAAATATGCTTCTAGCTATTACATTTATATCCGCTTCTTAATCTTTCAAAAAATTTCAAAACGTGGGAAATGTGCTGGCACTTTTCCCAACTGTCTTTCGCCTTCATGCTTTCTTGGCTGCTGACGATCATCCTGCATCAAAGAACAAGAATGTTCCCATAAAATACCATTTTCTGAGAGAGCAGGTCACCAATCAGATTATGTAGGTCCATTACATTCCAACCACATAACAAATTACATACATCTTTACTAAACCCCTAGCCAAGACACCATTTGAATATCTCTGATAGAAGCTGGGTGTCATCCCATCTCACACCTAAGAGAGTCCATCCTATTAGGGGGAGTTTATATTGATTGAATATTTGATACCTACGAAAAATACTGCAACAACTTAGGGGGAGCATGTTTTCTTTGACATTGATGTCAAAGGGGGAGAAAAGAATAGGTCTGGGTGCCTTTGTTGCCATCAATGCCAAAGGGGGAGATTGTTGGCATGTTTTACAGGCAGCGTATGCTTTTCATTGATGGCAAGTACAACAATGATGATGTCTTGAGTACAGGTATAATGTGCTAGGTGGGCACCAAAAGTTTTTTTSGGGGAAGATGCAATAGAGAAAGCTCATGAAGACAAGAAGAAATAGTGTAGAGGTGCATGCAGAGTGCAGAGTATGTGTGTTTGTCATTGATGGCAAAGATCATGAGCAACAACACAATGATGATTGCATGGAAATATCAGAAGCTAAATTCCATATCCGGTATCAGAAACAAAGACTCCATTTTAGAGTTCCGAATACCGAGAGTTCGAGGAGTCAAGAGTCGAGACTCTTCATCACAGGAGTCCTGAAGTGACGAAATGAGAAACGCCTAAAATCCCGAAATAGGCACATCAAATGAAGTTTCAGATACCGGGAGTTGGAGGAGTCAAGAGTCAAGACTCTTCAACATAGTAGTCCCKAAGTGCCGAAATGCGAAACGCTGAAAATCATGAAACATGCACATCAATTGGAGTTTTGGATACCTGGAGTTGGAGGAGTCAGGAGTTGAGACTCTTCATCACAGGAGTCCCGAAATGTCGAATTGCGAAATGGAAAAATAAGCACGAGACCCATCATTTATGATCCAATGGTGCAAGTTATTTAGGAATATGATCGAAGGACTATCCTTTCTCTTCTCAGTTAATCGATCAGTGGTGATTCAGTTGCTGATGCAATTTTTTGAGGTTCATAGTGTAAATTCTAGAAACGACTGATTGTTTCTGCCAGAGAACTAGAAGAGAATTCAAGGCAATCGCTAGACAAGAGGAAGAGTCTTAAGGCATCTGCTAGAGGAATGAATATTGTTCGGGAGGCGATTGACATATGGAAGAACATTGAAGCCTGTAACTGCAACAGAGAGGATGAACTCAACTATGAAAAATAATATGAAGAGTCTCGACTGGGAGACAGGCTAAGGAATCTTAGCATAACACCCAGTGATGATGGACACATGGGTTTAATAGCTAGAGAAGCTGAAGAGTTGCAATGATGATGAGGCAGAGCACTCGACATGAAGAGCATGCAAAAGCATTGTGCATATGGAATGCATAGAGACTATAAGAATGTAGAACAAATAAGATATGAGGGTTGTTGTAGGGAAGAATTACACACGAGGAAATGATATGCTGTGGGTAGGAGCTGAAATACATAGAAGAGGCATAAGTCAGAGAATCAAAATAAGATGTAGAGCATAAATCGCAACATAAACAAAGAACAGAGATGCATAGCTGAGATAGTAAAAGAAGGTTGAGGTGCACTTGTAGAGAAGAGAAGAAGATCAAAAAGTGAAAGAAGATGCAGGCAGAGAGACACTGCTACAAGAGAGCAGAGCAGCGTAGAAAAAAAGTGATGAGACTGGTAAGCCATTGATGAACATTATATCACTGTAATATGTTTTAGTAGAAAAGATTTATATTTCAGGGTGAAAGGGAGGTGCTAGGGAGGAATGTTGTCCTCAGAGGTTCAAGTGGGTGCTTGAACACAAGGAGTTGTAGCTTCCATCTGGTTGCAGCCAGAGAAGCAACGGTGGTAGGGTGGTGCAAGGGAGAACTGTTGTTCTCTATTATACAGGTTGGTGTCTGTGTGACCAGAAGTTTGTGCTTCCATCCAGTTGGTGCTAGAACACTTAGGGAGTTGGTGCTTCCTTCTAGTGGGTGCTAGAGAAACTAAGGAGTTGGTGCTTTCTTCTAGTAGTTGCTAGAGAAAACAGAGAGTTGGTGCTCTTAGCAAGTTGCAGTTTGCAAAACAGAGGTTGTAGCCTCATTATGAGTTGGGGCTCATAAGTATGATAATGTACAGAATGTAAAGATTACTTATCATATAAAGACGAAGAGGTTTTTACCCTTCATGTGTTTCCTCAGGAAATCTCTGTCTCTGTATCTTTCATATGTGTGAATGATGTTGAATGTTCTATTTCTTACTTCCCTACATTATTTTGATTGTCATTCAGTGCTCTGCAAAGAGTTTAAAATAAGCATAATTGTTTAATCTCGGTAACAACTGATTCACCCCCTCCCCTCTCAGTTTTCCAATAGTTCATAGAACCCTAACATATTCCAGACTATCCCATAATCAAAACTATAAAATGCTCGTGTAGAAGAATTCAAAGGTTAATGGTTTTTGTAGAAGTGAATGGCTACCTCATGGAAGAGATAAAGACACAATACATCACCACTATAAAACTTATATACTTACCGAGGACCGACGAGAAATATTCCAGAGAGTTAAAGAATAACGAAGGGGGGAATCTTCACTAGAATTTATTAAGAATAATAGTTCTAGAGACTAAAAACTCCTGAAATTACCACCCGAATAGAGATAGCATAAGCATGTCATGGACTTACTAAGTAGTCACGTAGCTTTTCTACATTCCACCAGGTAAATATCTCTAGGTCACTGGACTTCCTCACCGAAGAAAACACATAGCTAGCACTGAAGTATCACGCAAAAGACTCACAATAGTTCTAGAAACCCTTCACTGTGTAGAGTAATAGTGGAATTACAAAGATTTTATCTGACCATGTGATGGGACAGAGGTGGTACAATTGTATTGGACAGGGGGTCCACTGACAACCGCGGGATTACCTTTCGCAGGGTCTCCATTAATGGATTGGACATAGGTCTTTAACTCAAGTCTGACAACACCCTTTCGAATTCATATTGATTTTTTGTGAGAGAGGACAAATCCTTTACGGCACGATGCATAGTATTATAAAATCTAGTTTTATCATTCAGTTAAGGTGTGACTAACAATTCGTTATCAATAAACTTTCTTGAAAGGCAAACTATGATAATAATTTTTGGAAGTTTAATAAYGACCAGTGGTTCATAAGGCCTATTGTTTGGCCAATTAAATTAACATATAATCACTATTATGTTAGGCCTGTAACTTTTTCATTAAGGGTGCATTCCTTAAACTCACATTCATTTAGAACCTATATGACATGAACAATGTCTACTGTGTAGGGAGTTTTAKTTTTGTAATTTAGAATGGGGTTTTTTTCTTATGTACTCTGATATGGAGGTCCGAGCATAGAAATGGGTATAAGACTAAGGGTACTATGTTTAATACAAACACTTATATGGAAGGACTATAATACTAGTAGATTTGAAGGTTTATAAAGGTCAATGTTTAAAATGTTAAAGGTTAATCATTGTAGATATGCTCGAAATTTGAGAGGTTAGGGTATAGTAAAGTCTCCCTTTACCTTATGTATATAATTAATGTGCACTATTAAGTAAGTCAGAATTAGAATCCTTTGCGATGAGAGTTCATTTCTTTGATAACTGGAAAATATAAACCTTGCATACGTTAACAACAATGATAACTACCTACTTATATTAACTATAAGTCTTCTAGAATAAGTGGTTCAAAGAGAAAGAATATTTAATGTTCCTAAGAATTTTTTTTTTATTTGGTAAATTGGGGTACATATGGTATCAGAAAAAGGTTACAACACTTGCACCTTAAACAGGGCCAAAAATATTCTCTTAGCACATGTTTTTTGTTTGATGAAAAAAATAACAAAACAATCATTGTTACAAACATAAAAACTTTATTTCGGTTGTGATCATGGCAACAAAAAATGAAGCTGAGATCCGACTCGAGGAGAATCCTTTGCAAAAATATCCTGAAGAAAAGATGCAGAACAATGATGGAAGTTCACCTACCGAGGTTTTGGAAACCATGAGAAATCTCATTGTGGAACTGCAAGTTTTCAAAGCAAAACATGAGAAACTGAAAAAGGCACAACAAGAACAACAAGAAATAAATGAAGTATTGTTGCATAGCATAGTAACAAAGAAGATCCCAAAGGAAAATAATGATGAAGAGGTCAGTAAAAGGGCCTCCAAAAATTCATGTCCTGAAGGAGAAGAAGGGGACAACTCTTGTGAAGGTACACCATTAGCAAAAGATAAAACAACCACAGGAAGAAAAAGGAAACAGGTGGACCATCTTGAGGGAGAGTTTAAGAAAATCAAACCGTCAACCTTTGATGGGGAATCCAGGATAGGAGAGGAGTCTGAAGCATGGTTACTAGAAATAAAAAAGTATTTCTAGATGTATAACTATTCCATCAATATGAAGGTCAGAATGGCCATCTATAACCTGAAAGGAAAAGCAAGCATACGGTGGCAGGACCTGAAGTTGGCCAAGGGCCTAAAGGAAAAACATATGGAGTGGTCGTATTTTAAGAAACAATATTTATCTGAAAGTTACTATGAAATAAAAACCAAAGAGTTTGATGAGCTACGACTCAGTCAAATGGCTATGGATGACCTGATAAACAAATTCCTAGAATTATTAAGGTTCCTGCCTTATATCCGGGAGGACAAAGTAAAAATCCAACAATTCCTAAGCTATTTACCACATTCATATAAGGATAGGATTGAATTCGACAACCCCAAGTCCTTAAGTGAAGTTTTCAAGAAGGACCGAATGTGTTAGGACCAATACAAATAGCGGTCGAAATTTCCAAAGCCTTGGAAAGATAAGAAACAAGACCGAATGAACTAGCAGAAGAAGGGATATCGACCAACCCCTTTCTAGAATGCAACAAAGAGTCTTCCAAGAAAATAATTTCAGAACACCCAAGGAAGTGGTAAACCAGACAATCTAGGAACAAAAAAGTTTGGGGACAACACCAGAGAACTGTTGAAATGATGGGAATGTGGAGAACCTCACTTAAGGAGGAATTGTCCATGATTAACCTCTGCAACCAGGACTATGGATCACAACCTATAGGAAGCCTCTACAATGGGAGACGTGGGAGGAATTTTACATCGGATCAATGCAGTCATGGATGGCCGACAAGGTGATCACCAGTCCACTGTAGTGGAAGTTGAAGGTAAAGTTAACAATACTCGTGTTTCTATCTTAATTGAGCTAGGAGCTACTTTGATTTATATTGCTCCTAGTGTAGTGGATTCAAATAAAATTAAGAAAACAAGACATGCAAAATATTGGCTAGTACAACTAGAAAGAAGAACAAAAAAAAAGTATTTGATTTTATTTTTGACTGTGAGTTCAATTTAGGTGGTCAAAACACAAAGATAAATATGAATATTCTACCACTAGGGTCTTATGACATAATTATCGAAATGGACTGGTTAGAAAGGCATAAAGCAGTTTTAGATTGTTATGAAAAATAACTCAAGTATAAAGATGAAAATGACACTGTTAGGACAATACAAGGTATACAAAAACTAGTCTCAGTTAGGCAGATTTCAACAATGCAATTTAAGAAGTGCATGAGAAAAGGTTGTCAGATTTATGCTATCCAATTGAAAAATCTGTTGGAAAAATGAAATAAACCTAGCTTAGAAGATTTTGTTGTCTTGCATGATTTTAGAGATGTTTTCATTGATGAGATACCTGAATTTCCCCCAAGGACAGAGATAGACTTTTCTATCGATCTACTAGCTGGTTCAAATCCTATATGTAAGGCACCCTACTGAATGAGTTTACGTTAATTAACATAATTAAATATTCAATTACAAGAACTGTTGGACAAGGAATACATCCATCCAAGTGTCTCAACATGGGGAGCACTAGTACTTTTTGTTAAAAAGAAAGTCAAAACTCTAAGATTATTCATTGATTACAGACAATTAAACAAAATGACAGTTAAGAACAAATACCCCTTACCTAGGATCAATGATTTGTTCGATCAAGTAGGTGGGGAAAATATTTTTTCTAAATTAGATTTAAGATCTGGTTATCACTAGGTTAGAATAAAATGTGAGGACATAAGTAAAACAACATTCAGAATGAGATATGGACATTACGAATTTGTTGTTATACCATTTGGTCTCACTAATGCACCAACAACTTTTATGTGTTTAATGAACAACATTTTTAGTCAGTACTTGGATAAGTTTATTTTGGTATCTATTGATGATATCCTAGTGTATTATAAAATAGAAGAAGAACATGAAGAGCATCTGAGGATAGTACTGCAAACTTTAAGAAAACAGAAATTGTATGCTAAATTCGACAAGTGTGACTTTTATCAAAAGAAAATATAGTACCTAGGACATGTAATATCTGAAGAAGGTATTGCACTCGACTAAGAGAAAATAAGAGCCATCATGGAATGGTCAATACCTAAGGACATAGAGGACATCCGCTCATTCATGGGAATCACTAGATGTTACTGCAAATTTATAGAGGTATTCTCCAAGATTGCATACCCTATCACTTCTTTACAAAAGAAGGGAACCAAGTTTAATTGGTCACATAAATGTCAAGATAGTTTTAATAAGCTAAAGGAATTGTTAAAAACCACACACATTTTAAAGGTAGGAGACTCGGATAAAGACTTCATAGTCTATGTGGATGCGAGTAAAGAAGGTTTACGAGGTTTCCTAACTCAAGAAGGGCACGTTATATGTTATGAGTCCCGAAAACTAAAAGAGAACGAATGAAACTATGTCACTCACGACTTCGAGTTAGAAACTATCATCCACACATTAAAGATGTGGTGACACTATATAATGGGCAGAAAATTTATGTTATTGACTCATAAGAGTGGTGTGAAATTTTTGTTTAGTCAACCAGACCTTAACGCAAGGCAAGCAATATGGCTGGCCTTCTTGAGCTAATTCGACTTCGAGGTAAGACACATCAAGGGTAAGGAAAACAAGGTGGCATATTATTTAAGTGGAAGAATTCATGGGATTTTTGAAATGAAATTTAGTAGGGCTGAAAGCGGCCTTGAGCAAAGAATAAAGGATGGAAGTAATAATGATGAAAATTACATTAAAACAGTGGGAGATTTACGAAATAATGCAGAAAATTTAGACAAAAGAGATTTGAGTTTGGACATAAGTGGTCTACTAAGATTCAAAAGTAGATTATACATACCAGATTCTACTAAATTAAAGTTCACAATTTTGGACGAAGTACACAGGAAACCATATTCTGGTCATCCTGGATATCAGAAAACGGTAACAAGGAAGTTATTTATTGGCCTAAATGAAGGGAGAAACAACAAAATACTTATCTAAGTGCCAATATTGTCAACAGGTGAAAGTTGAACACTAGCATCCAGTTGACCTATTGCAACCTCTACCTATGCCAGAATCGAAATGGGAGACTATATCACTAGATTTTATCATAGGTTTTCCTAGAACTCAAAAATAGAATGATTCAATTATGGTAGTAATTGATAAGCTTAGTAAGTCTACACACTTTATTCCTATAAAGTATACTTTTAAAGCTATTAACATCACTGAAATATTCATGAAATAAATTTTTGGACCACATGATATTCCTAAATTGGTGATTTCAAATAGAGACGTAAAATTCACATCTACATTTTGGAAAGAATTCTTTGCACGGTTAAATACTAACTTGAATTTTAGCACAAACCATCCACAAACGGATGGGTAGACCAACCGAACAAACCAAATCATGGAAGATATGCTATGAATGTACGTAAGGATGAAACCAATTAAGTGGGAATACTACCTAGAGTTGGTGGAATTTGCGTACAACAATGGTTACCAGACATCGGCTAAGATGAGCCCCTTTGAAGTATTGTACAACATAAAGTGTACGACTCTGATTAGATGGGATAATCTAGTTGATAGACTCATGGTGGGACCAGAAATGCTCCATGAAATGGAGAATACAGTAAGAAAAGTACAACATAATTTAAAAGAATCATAGGACAAACAAAAACGATACGCATATATGAAAAGAAAACACCAGGAATTCCAAGTTGGAGACCACATTTATTTAAAAGTCAAAGCCAGAAGAAGTTCATTAAATCTAGGAAACTGTTCCAAGTTGGCACCCATGTTTTGTGGCCCTTCTGAGATATTAACTCGAATTGGACCTGTGGCATATCAACTTGCACTTCCTGCAAATCTGAAAATTCATAATGTATTGCATGTTTCTTTGTTAAAAAATTATGTTCATGATCCTACTCACATGATTGATTGGAACATGGTGCAATTGGAACTAGAAGGCGATTTCCAAGTGGAACCTCTACACATTCTATACAGGAGAGAAATGGCACTACGGAACAAAGTCGTCGCCTGCGTAAAAGTGCAATGGAAGCACTTTAGTCCTGAGGAGGCCACCTGGGAATTGGAGGGATATTTGGAGAAATCTCATCCAACCCTGTTCTGAGAAGGGAATGAACAATAAGTACAATGTTGTACTGAAGGGGGAAAGGATATAACATCACCAAAAATAAATTATTATTGAATTCTGAAAAATACTTAGGAATTTATTTTCGTTTTTGGTAAATTCAAAGTTGGAAAATTATTGCCATTTATGGAAATTCTGAATTTCGAATTTAGTTAACTCTAATTTACTTTTGTGACTGTTGGGAAAATATTTGATTTCCCCAAGCAACTCTTTGATTATGACACTTGTGAGAAAACAAATACTTTTATATTTATCGTTAATAGACATATGGAATAGCCAGGTTGAAATCAACTGACCATGACTCCATGATTGGGGAAGATTTTGGAACTACCTCAGGGTTGAATGTTACAAGTGGAAAATCAAGAATTTGGCCATTGGAAGCCCCTAAAAATTAGGGATTTGTAAAGATGTGAAAATTTCCAAAAGGCAAAAGACCTAGGCACAAGATGCTTTTTCATATATAACATATGGGAGGAGGCAGGATGTTGCCTAGTATGCTGGGAAAAAGAAGAATATTGCTTGTTGTTATGAGCACTTATTTCTGAGTGTGAGGCAAGGAGGAACTCTTTCTGAAACTGAAGAAGGAATATAGCTAAGGAGGAGTTCTGGAGTTCACCCTCATGGATTCATGGTCAAGATAGGGGGTGAACGGAGCAAGTAGATTCGTTGTTTTGTTCTATGGTTGGGAGGAACTTGGTTGTTCTCTTTGTTGTTTCGACACTTGTTCAGATATGTTCATCTAATCTTCCCTGGTTGAATTTATGTTGAATGAATAGTTGGTGGTATATATTCTTTTCTTATTCCTGGATGGATGTCCTATTTTTTTATGGCTAATATAATGCATCTACTTATGTTCATAGAATCATATGAATTGTATTTGTTAGAAAATTGCTAAGTGGGATAAAATGAATGATAGGATGAATCCTTGCAGGTTTGATTTTGTTAATGAATGAAGTAATAAAACTATTGTTATCTGTTGTAGGAACATATTTATTTTGTTAATGAATGGAGTAATGAGACTATTGTGTGTTATCTGTTGTAGGAACATATTCATTTTGTTAATGTATGAAGTAATAAGCTACTATGTGTTAGTTATTATAGGAACAGATTTATTTTGTTAATGAATGAAGGAATGAAGCTACTATGTGTTGGTTATGGAAG
>JASDQU010712947.1:54964-66534 GCA_032191745.1 Picea mariana
AAAAACATAAAACGTTTGAATCCGGAACTACCTAACGTAGCTGGTCTCCAATGTATGCCGTGGCATTCTTAAAAAACAACGGTAGAACATATTCACTCAGTGTCACAAATCAACAAATGGCACTTAGTATCACAAATCAACAAACGGCTCGCCTTGTTCTCTTATATTCATATTTTCATATTTATAAATTCTCATTTCTTAATTAAGATGTTCTCCTTTTGAACTTAGTTATTCTAATTTATTATTCCTATTTATTCTTTTATGCTTCTATTTTCATATTTATAAATTTCTTATTTCCTAGTTAGGGTGCAGGAGGCGTCTTTTTGGTGAGAAGCATTTGAGCAAACGGACATTCACTCACTCGGTCACTTATTTCTCAGATAATTTTAACCATTCATTTGTAATTCTTCAATGTGAGGTTCAAATCTAGAGAAAATTTTGGACCGACTCTCCACGGGTGTGATGTTTTTCGTTAATAAGATGGATTTTCATTGTTTCAATTTTCAATTATGTTATTTTGGTTTTCAATTGTGTTATTTTGGTTTTAATTTACTAAATTTATTTTATCATCTTGGATGTACCTCATGGTTTAGGATGTACCTCCAAATGGTTATGGTTTACGATGTAATTCCAAATGTGTATAAGAGAAATTTTGTCATGGGTTCGGCCGACACTTGTTTTAAAAATGAGAATGAATCAGAATTCTGAAATTTTATTTCTATGTAAGTGGTTTAATGAGGTTGTGGTTTTCTGTTTGTAAGATTAACTATCACATCTACGCCTTCTTGCATATGATTTTTAAAGCTCATATTTTCTAAAACTCCTGTTAACTTTTCCAATTGGTTTTCTATATTTATGGCTCAGCACTTCAATTGTATCACACTTCGAATTTGAATTTGGTGTCATAAATTATGCAAGGGTCCTCTACTCCGCATATTTTTGGCATAATTTTCGCTGGCAAATGTTGCCATGCTGAAGTTCAGTGCATTAAAAAACAATGGGTATATATCTTAAAATCAAATCAAGCTTCTATGATCAAGGCTGATGTTGGGTCTTTTAAGAAAATACAAGGTTGATGTTGGTTTTTTTAGAAAATATTATTTTTATTGCTTAATATTATTTTGTTATATTGATTTAGATTTATTTTAAATTTGGATTAATTATAAACTTGGATTTATTAAGTTAAGACATTTAATTTTTTAAGATATAATTTTTATTTTTTATTTTTTACTTCCATATAATTATATAGCATAACATAATGCTAATGCCACAACATCTCCCCATTTCATTAAAAATGTCATCTTTAATTTTCTTGCTCTGAAATTTTCTGTCATGCCGAAGGTGCAATGTAGGGCTCTCTTGTTATTGTAGCGATCTCTTGTTATTGGACTGCAGTGTAGTGAAATAGAAGGTGATCCAACTCCGGAAGCAATTATAGGGCAAACGTCCTTTAAAAGCTGCACCCCTTCAATTGTTGTAAGAAAAAGGTCATATCCAATGGCCAACATTTATGTTTGTGATTGTTTATTCTTTATGTTTGCTTTCTATTTCAAGCAAATTTGCCATTTTAGAAGTAGAATAAGAAACAAGGTTCATCGGTTGAATTGCCGCCTTTTCATAAACTGAATGGTGAGGCTGAGGACAGCGATAAACATTGGATATCCAGTACAAGCACCGCAGATAATGATGGAATGAACATGGACATGTACATAATTCTTTTGGATTTTATCCTGTAATTGTTTACTGTGTAAATCTCGTGGTGATGTGCACGTTTCTAGCAGCCATGCTCTGGAGGAATAATTGTTTTTGAATGGGATGATTTGCTATTTTCCATTGATTCTGTGGGAGCTGCTTGGAAAAAGTTGATTTAACTGGTTATCGAGACATCGAAGTATCACATGATCGGAATGTGTTAGAATAATGTCGAAATATCAACTATTTGTTAGAGTTGGTTTCAGGGTTGTTATAGCTCTATTCATTTATAGCTTCTAGGTTGTTTTCAGATCCACAAAGGTAGAGGTTTATTATAGGCTTTCCTAGCCTATTTATTTGTAAGCAATTTATCAAATTACAACAATTAAGTGTGAGCGTAGACTCACTTGTGATGTGCCCTTGTGGCCTCACTGTTATTGATTTTAATTTGGTATGAGAGCCTCTATTGCCCAGGTTCCATCGCTGCTTGTTGTTGGTTGACAAAGGTTGATCACGTAGAGGGAAGAGAGTCCGTGTTGGAGGAGAGAGTCTGCACCAGACGCAGGGGTTTAGAAGCCCGTGTGGAGAATCTATATACCAAGAGTGTTGATCTGGATTGTCGCGCTGACTGTTGTGCTATGGGATCGTTGTGCTGCAAAGGAAGTTCGGGATCGTTGTGCTGCAAAGGAAGAGAACTGGTGCGCCCAGATTTGCTTCTGTCAACACTGCGCGAAGATTTCTATTGATAGCCAATCGTGGAGGGCGAACCTGAGTCATGTTTTCTATCAGAGCTTAGGAGAGAAGAGTTGCACCGCATTGTGAACCATTTTAAAAAGCTGCTACTGCCATACAATTTGTGTGGAGCCACCTGCCAAAGTAGAGCCATCGCTTCCTTGTGAATGCGTGTGAGCCCGCGTGAAAGGGTGCAACCGTCGTTGGACGTGTGAGTGTGTGTGCTGAGTGAAGCTGCGCACTGTGTGAATTGTGAAGAGCCGAACCGAGCCGTGTCGCCCGTGAATATCCGCCACTAGGTAAGCCGGGATAAGTTCTTACAGCCGAAGGAGAAAAGCCCGAATCAGTTGCTGCAGTGGAGAAAATCGTCATGAGCAGAGAAGAGAATCACGTACAGAGAAGGGCCACGAGCAGTGAAGGCGATCTATAAGTGTGCTGCGATATGGGAGATTGCACATAGTCGAACACTTGGCCTCACTCGACATGTCTAGGAGGATGAACCCCGGGTCATTTGCAAGAGTGGCTGGTTGGGCGCATGCTAACAAATAGAGACTTGATCCATTTGGGTTCTTCTCAAACGACTAGTCAGATGTTGTGGATATTGGAGGACGCCGACCCCACCCACAGTTGCCTGGTGTGAATGCCTTTGAGGAGCCACGATTTGGCTGCCATCAATCGTGGAGAGGTATATCTGCGTGGTGTAAATTGATGTGAAGGAGATTGTTCATCATTGGAGTTGTTTGTCTATCGTTGTTTGCATTACCTACGTGAGAAGAGTGCATGGAACGACTCTAGTGCTTCTCTCAGATTTGCATGAGAGCACTGTTGAGATCTTCTCTTATTGCAGAGAAGAAATGGATCTGTGTCGAGTTGGGAGAGCGCACAATGCGTGTTGTGTGTTATGGAGCTACGAGTGGAGGAGATTTGTATTTGCTGGAGTGTTGGTGATGTGAAATCCTTATTATATCATTGTTATTGAAAATATTTGGCAATGTTTTCTTGGGCTGCATATTAAAAACATAGCTCTGCATTTCTTCTTCTTCGTCTTTGTTGGCGGATCTGGAGCAGATTGATGAAGATGAAGAAATCAATGCAATATTGAAAAGGTTAATGCCAGTTTTACCATCATTTTCAGGTAAAAATTTTGATCTTTGGAAAATGAAAATGGAAAGTTTACTTGGATCAATAGATTTATGGGAACTTGTTCAAAATGGTTATGAACATCC
Source organism: Picea mariana (assembly GCA_032191745.1). Lineage (NCBI taxonomy): Eukaryota > Viridiplantae > Streptophyta > Pinopsida > Pinales > Pinaceae > Picea > Picea mariana. The sequence goes on from JASDQU010712947.1 coordinate 58,615, forward strand.
CACTGAGAAGAGAAGAGATAAATTAACATTATATCTTGTTAGTTCAACTTTGAATAATGGCATCCTGTCTGCTCTGTTATATGAATTTGGTGAAATAGAGAATGCAAAAATGTTTTGGAATAATCTAGAGATAAAATTTAGTGTGAGGGGGAGCAAGATAGATAAAGAAAAAATAATCATGTCACTACTGTTGAAAATGGTGAGTATGTTGAGAGTCTTATAACTGAAATAAATATTGGAAATGATTGCATTGAAATCGCAATGATTGATGATGAAAGTGTGTATGTAGCTGATTGTGATAATGAGAATGAAAACCTGGTGGAGGAAGATCTCTTTGAAGGAGAGACATATGAAGTCAGATTTGATGAAGACAATTCATCTAATGAAGAGTGGTCAAAATTGATGCATGAGAAACATCTTATTGATGAGTTGCTCTTTGGTGAGAAGAATGGTCCACTTGCATACACAAATCAAGTGGAAGACAACTCTATTGTTGCAGAGGAGGAAGAGAAGGAAGATGAAGAGGAGAAAAATCAGAAAGCTCTCTTAGAAGAGAAAAATGAAAATAGAAAAAATTGTTTTGATATTCTAATGGATGCTTTTGAGTGTGTAGGGTTTACTAAGGAAGAATATGATGTGAAGCACTCAGGTGAAGTGCCAAATAAGTTTGATGAAGAATTAGAATTTATTGAGGAATGGATTCAAAAGCCATATTATGATGAATGCAAAGAAACATTAGATTATGATGAGGACTGGATGGACACTAAAGAAGAAGAAGAGGACACTGAAGAAGAAGAAGACTGCATTACAGATACATAAATTGAGTCAGTTTTTATATAGTGGAGTCCTGAAGAAATAAAGTATTACTATGAGCTAATGTTGCAAGAGTCCGTTGAGCAGGACATTGCTGATTGTATCTAGAAATGGGGGCAACATATTTATGTGAAGTTGGAAGCATTTGCGAACATTAAAGACAAATGTTCTCAAGAAAATGTAGAAGTGTTGAGGACAAAGAACAATAATTAGAAGCCAAATTCCAAAATGCCGAGGAACAAAGTAAAAAGGGCTATGAAGCATAACAGAGTCAAGATGAAACATATATGGAGTAGCAAGCCAAGGAAGAAGCTCCATCTACATCACTATCTAAGATCAAGAAAGGTCAAGATGAAATTGTTAATTTGTAAGCCTAGTTGAGACTTAGACCAGCAGACATATTATTCATATTACTTGGAGTGTTAGGAATCCATTTCTCCATTAAGGGGAAGTGTTGGAATAATGTCGAAATATCAGCTATTTTTTAGAGTTGGTTTCAGGGTTGTTATAGCTGTATTCATTTATAGCTTCTGGGTTGTTTTCAGATCCACAAAGGTAGAGGTTTGTTACAGGCTTTCCTAGCCTATTTATTTGTAAGCAATTTATCAAATTACAACAATTAAGTGTGAGCGTAGACTCACTTGTGATGTGCCCTTGTAGCCTCACTGTTATTGATTTTAATTGAATGATGGCTTCAACAGAACTGAGAATGATGATTCATGAGGTCTTCGGAGAAAAAAAAAATGCTCAAAAGATGAGGTAAATGCACAAAGGTCATATCTGTTTCAATAAATTACCTAACAAATAATGAAGGTCAATCATCTACATTGAGAGGAAAAAAACTAATCAGCAAACACGTGGAAAATTAGATTGGAGACTTTTAAGGCTGCCAAGTGCACCAAGGTGAGTTAGTTGGGTGCAATTGGAGCGAGCTTAAGTGATGATGTTTTTTACACTTACAAAAAATATCCTAGACTTGGTTTTTGTACTACCTCATTCTTAGATGCTTAGTCTAACATTGATTTTTCACTTGGTTTATCGCAAGCAGTCTCCAACTTAATGAATTGCATCAACTTCAATCCTCAGTTCAACTACCAAAGTAAATATATTGAACAATGATGGGAAGCTATTTTGAATAATTGAACCAATTTATATGTGAATTTTTTTGGTTTTTCTTAAATTGATATTGAGTATTCCATATTGCCCAAGTTTGAAAAGAGGTGCACATTGATTGTGTATTTTTTTTAAAAAGTACCAAAAACATTAGTATTAGACATTATTATTATTATAGATTCTAAGGACGTAGTTTAAGAGTAATATTTATTTAGAAAACATAAAAAGTTAGACATTTTAGTGAGAATTATGTTCATTATAGATTATGAAGGTAGAGATGGGAGAGATATTATGAAAAACATAAGATCTCTATGAGTGTGGGGTAGGGATTGGGGGAGATATCATACAAAACATAAGATAACCCCACCATAAGAGGGTGGTGGTGGTGGAGGGAGATATTATGTAAAACACAAGATAATCTTGGGTTTCATAAAATGGAGATAGGAGAGATATTATGAAAAACATAAGATTATCTTATACCATGTTTTTGCAGAATATCTCTCACAGCCACACCGTTACCCTCACCATTACCCTCACCATAAGCTAATCTTATGTTTTATAGGACGATGGTGGTGGGAGATATTATGCAAAATATAAAATTATCTCTTGTTTATTTTTTCTTCAAGTTCCAAGGTTGATTCTTCAATTTCCAAATCCGAGTCCCTCAATCTACTGAACTATCTTCCTCCATGGCTACTTCTTTGAGGGAGACTGAACTGAATCTTACGGATCTAGCCAAATCTTGAATCAATTGTACATACATATCGTGCTTTGCTATGAGCTTTTCAATTTGAGCTTCTGCATTTCTAACCACATGAGCATCTAATTGGGATGGGAGAACACTTGATTGTTAAGATGGAATACTACAACTTAGAAGACTCTCAATCTGGCACACCACCTTTCTAAAAATCCCACAAATATTTACTATTTCACATGGACCATGACTTCTAGAATGTGAATGTCCATCCATAATGACAGATAGTTGGTTCACTGCAACATAATCCTTATGAAGATGAGATGGAATCCATTGAGAACTTTGAGGATATACATAATTCAATACCGAAATTCCCAAAGCTCAGAGAATTCACAAGACAAAGCAAGGAGAATGAAAGTAGACCTCTACCCAAAACACCTAAATCGAACATAGAAAACCACTGAAGAGAAGAAGGGTTTAAATTGCCGGAAAATTCTAAAGTTAGATCTTAATTACGTCGATAGGCGTCCCCCTATTGGAATTGATGAGTTAATGAAGCTTTTAATTACAAATTCCAATCTTGTGGCCAACATTTAAAGATGCGAGCATATTCTTAGTCGTACTCACAATTCAATGAATAAGATTTAATCCTGATAACTTTCTTGCATTTATAAATACATCTGTTAACCTGTTTACTTTTTCACATTTACCTAATCATATTAAGAAATTACTATCCAACAATATAATTGCCAATTACCAATAATTAATATCTATACAACATTTTTCTTACCACATTTGAATTATTACTAGGCATGCTTCATCTTCATTGCCACTAATCCCATTTCCACAGATCCCATGTATGTGAACTGTGATGCCACGTTTTACATGCATTTCTGGAGAGCCGATACGTGAAGAGAGCAGAAAGGTGGAAAGCGCAGAGCCAACAGGTGAAGAGCGCATGAAGGTGAAACCTTTTTCACGTTTAGTTGATTGCCACATTTAGTTGATTACCAATAATTAACTTCTATGAAACCTTTTTCTTGCCACGTTTAAATTATTACCAGCGACTGCTTCATCTTCATTGCCACGGATCAAGACCTCATCTCCATTGCCACGGATTCGATGTATCATATTGGGGCAAGCATTTTTTAAATGCATGTGAACTGTGATGCCACGTTTTGAGTGAGTTTCAATTTCAATTTTCAATCAACAATATCAGGTGGAGAGTCGACAGGTGAATAGCGCGGAGCCGGCAGGTGAAGAGCGATAGGGTTTTAATTTTGCGTCGCACATTTCCACTTTTGGTCCGGTGTTGTTAAGTTTTAATTGTTGGCATTTCATATAATTTGTTTTAAACCTATCTCCATACATGCTAATATTTTTATTCATTGTCATGTAGAGGTTGCAGTTTCCAATTCGTGGAACCGCATGCCCCATGGTAAATTGTCTGCACACTGGAACCGTATGCGAGTTCTAGAAATATATGATACAAAAGATTTGCACGAAAGATTTGCTTTGAAGATGAGACCGGATTGTCTGCATACTGGAACCGCATGTGAGTTCTAGAAATATATGATACGAAAGATTTGCATGAAAGATTTACTTTGAAGATGAGACCGGGTGGGTTGCTGAAGAAGGATGGGATTTTCACTGTTCTAAGATTTTTGGCACTTTAAATTCATTTAAATTCATAATTTGACAATCCAGTAGTATCATATTAGATTTAGATCGAGACATCAAATTTATCATATAGATATAGCTTGTGATTTGTTCGCCAGCATAAACATTGTTTGTGTACAATCTAAGGGATCGACATCTTCCAATTCTATTGAATCCGAAAACGAGCGCAAAACCTTAATGTCTCCTACGAAACAAAATCCAACCAAAACGTTCGATTATTGATTTAGGTTTTTATTACTGTTTACTATTTAAATTTCTGATTTAGATTTATTATTTACAGTTTTTTTTGACAATGAACAATTTAGGTTTATCGATCATTTATTTAGGTTTACCATTTATGGTTTTTGGAATTACTGTCTGGGCATTATGATTCTCTCCACGGGCTCTTCATTATCATGGAAGAAAGAATAATGAAAATTAATGTATTAACTAATACATTACTATACTTAAAAATAGTTAAATTGTTCATCATCTTGTTATGGCCTATTGGCGTTCATCAACCACAAATTATGTGGCTGTGTTAGTATTATTTTTAATTAGAAACACAGTCTGATTGTTTTTTTCTCGATAAAAATCGATCGACGATAAATTAATCGTTGTGAAATACTCGAATACAAAAGTAATTTAATTGCTATTACACACATAATTTCTCGAAATGATTACAAAACTGATATCTAACTACCAGTTATTTTCACATCCAAGTGACTTTAAAATTTAAATTCTTAATAGTGACCTCAAAATGTTTCAGTTCAACCCTTTTCATTAATGTATAAACCAAATTTTGTTATGGGTTGATCTATATTTGATTTTGAAAATGAATTAGGTTTTTAAATTTTATTTTTATACACATTTGTTATGGGTTGGTGAATGAATTATATTTGATTTTGAAAATGAATTAGGTTTTTAAATTTTATTTTTATACAAATTTGTTATGGGTGGGTGAATGAATTAGATTTTTGAAATTTTAATTTTATACAAATTTGTTATGGGTTGGTGAATGAATTAGATTTTTGAAATTTTACTTTTATACAAATTTAATTTGTTATGAGTTGGTGAATGAATCAGATTTTTGAAATTTTATTTTTATACAAATTTGTTATGGGTTGGTAAATGAATTAGATCTTTGAAATTTTATTTTCATGTAAATGTTTTTTAAGGGGTTATTTGTAAAATTATTCAAAATTGTGAATTTTGTGTTTTTAAGCTTTTTCACCACATCGACACCCTCCTCCATATCATTTCTAAAATTCATATTTTGTACATTTAGATAAGATTTAATGATGAAATAACTAATATGCTTACTGCAAAAGTCGTCATCTCTACATTAAATGTATAGGGTTGGATTAAAATTGGTTAATTCTTAAATGCCTTAATGATATCAACTTTAAATAAGTCTGCATTAGACTTATATGCATGATCTCCACATTTTTTGTGCAGGCACATGAAAAGGAACTGTTCCATTTATAATCAACCAACCAAATGAAAGGATGTACTCTGTCTCTGTGTAGAGAGTAACTCTGCAAGTGAAGAAATAATAAACCACTTGCAGTTGAGAAATCCAAGTATTCTCATTCCATATTACAAGTATGGACATAAATTTTAGCGTTTGAAGTCTTGCAACCACAGAAGCAATCTTTCTGGGAACGCTCTAAAAAATGATTCGGTACTCAACGCTTTCCTTGGTTCTTTCAGTTCTGAGATTTCCTAAATAACCGTGCAAATACGTTGTTTTGAAAACAAAATTGCAAAAACAAAATGAAGTGTGCGATTGTTTCCACAATAAGTATTTAGAAAGAAAGAAAAAATAAAAAATAAAAATTGAAAACTGGAAGCTTATCTTCCATCACAACTGCTCGGACGAATCGGATATTTCAATTTTTTTTTTTTAAATCAAGAAAACTAGTGCCTGATTCTTTAGTATGTATAAATTCAACGATAAACTGCACCACTCCACCCATTGGATATTGAGTTTTAATTTTTTTCTATTACATATTTTATATAGTCTTTATATTCATTTATTTTTATATTTCATTTTAGATATTTAATATACAGATTTTTTTCTTTATGTTTTATCTTTTAATATTATATTTTTATTTATATTCTCTTATTTTTATATTTAATATTTAAATTCGAAACTTTTTGTTTTTTTATATTTTAATATTATACACTTATTTAGACTTTATATTCTTTTGTTTCTATATTTTCTTTTATACACTTGTCACGTTCTCACAATGCAATGCTTTAATCATGGGATTTCCATAGCTACTTTTCTCACTTGATTGTTTGACAACACCAAAGATACTTTGTTTGGAATAAGCCTATTTACCTAGAGCATACCCATACTCTATTCTAGATTAAGGGTTAGCCACACTCCTACTCTAGTGAAACTCTCTTGTATACTTAGACAATATGTTAAGAGTCTTAACATTTAGTCATTTAAGCATAAATCCATAAAAAGAAGAGAACACTTACGAAACAAACAATAGACACATAGATATAGTGCGGGAGGCACAAAATGTGCCTAACATCCGACTAAGTCTTATTATTGCAAAACAATTACAATATGAGCACTACCGGCTCGGTTTACAACTTGGGCAGAGTCACATGACTTGCCTCACCTCATCAAGACACTCATACACAAATTTGTCACACCAAGAATCGTCCGTCGTAACAACTTTGAAAACTCCTACGGAGTACCTCAAACGTGCATCCACCATAGACTCCCCATCTCTTCTTTATTACAACACTTCGCATAGACCTGTGGTTTTGTCTCATAGCATGACTCCCTCATACCTGCAACAAGTCTTCCCCAAACTCAACCCAAAAGAAGGTAGCCCCAACTGTTTCCACAGAATCACCTCAAGGAAGCACAAGTCCTCCCATGTGGAGCCACTGGACTCCTTGAGGTAGCTCACCTCTCTTCATCCAAGTCTGTCTTAGAATTGCAGAGCTCTTGCTGTGAAAATATGGCTTCCTTGGTTGTGTGCCCTTGTTCTCTTATATTGACTCCAAAGGTCATCAAAGAAAACCGTCGCATCATTTGGGTGTTTCATGCCCCTTCACGAACCATTGTCGTTCCCCTTCATAGACTTGGTGCGTCAAAACGAACCTATGCACCTATCAACTGTCGCGTCCCTTGAGACCAACACATCCCAACCTTAGTGAGCTCTTCATGCCAGTGCACCTCAACCTATTTGATGCGCCCATTCTCTTGGTTTTTTCCACCCCATGCTTTGCCTCATTCTTGAACAAGACTCTTGGTGCATTCACATGTCCAAGACATCCACTTGCCTAACTAGTATGACTCTTATGTGTTGGAGCAACCCCAAATCTGTCTCTTGAAGAAGTTGGATAAAGGTCTGCACACCCTTCTAGCATAAAACTTTACACATTTAACATTTCGATGGACAAGGTTGTTCCTTGTCCCCTACCCTTTTTGGCATATACATTGATAAATTAGAAGAATGCTTGGAAAAAGCAGGTTGTGTCGGCCCTATTCTCACTGGTATAGTCAACAATATTCTTCTTTATGTAGATGATATTGTTCTTATGGCAAGGAGTCCCCATGATCTTGAAAACCAATTAAGAATCCTCAAGGATTTTTGCTCCAATATGGGTAT
>JASDQU010712949.1:17207-30492 GCA_032191745.1 Picea mariana
CCAGGGAGCGCAGTTTTTGTTGAGGGAGCGCGCTCCCTAAAAATGCTCCCGAAGGGGAGCGTTCAAGGAGCGCACTTGGGAGCGCGATTCGGGAGCGGGTTCGAGGGGGGGGGGGGCGCTCCCCCGCAGCATAGGTTTGGCCATTTTCCTAAGATCCTCTCCTGAGTTGTTCTTCACCCTTGTGGACCAGAAGACTCACTTCATATCTTCTCAAAGATCATCCAAAGATAGGGCAGTATTAGCCATATGTACCATGTCTCCGAGAAAAAAATCAAAAGGGCCAATAGTGGCCAATTTGTTTTTTAGTAAGCTTGCAACTAAGAAAGCATCAAAAATAATTGATAGAGGAGATACAATCTAGGGTTTGATGGGCTTGTGCATGTGATTTGGTTATGTTCCTATCACCATTATTGCTTGTCCCACCAATCTAACTAGCCTACATTAGCCCTAACAGCCCTATTGCTACCTGCCATAAGGCCTTTGGGAGACATTTAGGGTTCCCCCGAGCCCCAGGACAGGTCAATTAATCCATCCATCTTTTGTTGTGGTAATTCACGATAACATTGTTTCTAGTAATTGCAATCACAATGGTCACGCCCAAGGCAACCCAAAAGTTCTTTCCAAAGGTTTATCATGAGGTAATGATAATACCCTTTGAGGAAATACCTAATGATATCACTATTTCTAAACAAGATGTCTATAATAGGAATAAAAAGCACACACTGCTCGAGTTCTTTGTTGGTCAAATGCCTCCAAAAGCCATGATTAAGCCCTAGGTCAATGAGGTATGGAAACCACATGGATGGCACTACCTTAGCACTTAAAGAATGACTAAAATCCTTTTCCTTTATTCGTTTCTTAATGAAGTGCAGTATACAACCATTGCTACTTGTGGACCATGGGTGTAGGAATACCCTCCTGTATTTTCCTTGAGTTGAAAGTTTTTCTAATTAAAAGACTACCCATGGGTAATGCTAATACCCTCAATCATCATTTTTCTAATGATATAGAGGTACTGATAATGCCTCTAAGGAAACTCCCAATAACATTATTGTTTTCGCATATGAAAATGTCTATAATAAGTATTGATTTGAGTGCAACAATGGGAATTTGGTGTGAAGCCTCACACATGCCTAAAAGCACCCATCCTCTATGTCGGCCTCCTTCAACCAAGGCTACCTTTGCACCCTTGACACTACAACACACAACGCCTGTCACAAGGTCCATGGCAGAGTGCCCCTAGCAACCTCCCAATGCTGCTAATGGGCAGGGTCAAGGGGCAATGCCATCGCACGAATATAGGGGGTAGCGTCAACAAGCCCATAAAACCACTACAAAATTCAATGCACAAAATTCCAGTCCTGTACACTAAGCTCCAACATGTGCAAGGGCACACCTTAGCATCATGCGTACCTACAATCACTAAGACCATTACACATGCACACCTACAGGTACACATGGTGTTCCAAGAGACAAAAAATCACCAAGTCACTAACAATTATGGAACCGAACTGCATTTGGCAACTGAATGGGCATTATGTAACTAATGTGTACTCTTATATAGTTATACAATGTATTATATGAAGCATACATAGAGTAGTTAGTAATTCTCGTCTTTCTTATGCTCTCTTTCACAAAGCATTGTACAAAACATTCATAATAACATATATCACTATTGCATTCTAATCTAAGTTGTGTATTCATTATTTACTTTACTTCTATTCATGCTTTCACACACATAATTTAATCAATCCAATTTGTTTGAGTTGTCCTTGTTGATGTTTGTAGCATCAGATAGGTACTTCCACATTGTTTTTGTGTCTAACATGTGGAATTTGTCATTAATACCTCTCAAGACTTAGGAAATTCACTTTATTAAAGTAATTATTAAAGTGAATGCCTTCTTATAATTAATTGAGTTTAATTTAAGGAAATGCCTAAGTTTTGGCATTAGTGAATTAAATTAAATCCTAGCCATTGATCTCAAGTGTTGGTGAGATCTAATCTCAGCCATTAATCACTTTGGAGATCTAGGGTTCTGGATTTAGGGTAAACTCAACATTATAAAAGACAGCTAAGATGAAAGGAGGAGACACACACAGAGTGAGATAGTGAGATCTCATCGTATTGGGTGGAGAAGGACTTTCATCCAAGTGTGCAGGGGCAAGGTCGGAGGAAGGGAGCAAGGGGCAGCAAAAGAGTAGCGGCCAGCAAGATCAAAGGATAGATCTTGAGGTGTGATAGGTTATTTTGTTGTTTTATATTTTTCCTCAGATGGGCCATTATCGCAAGATGAGAATCCATATTTTATCATAATAAAATCATCACACTACCGGTTTTCCCTTAGGGGTTTTTCCAGGGGTATTTACCCAAAAAATATGTGTGCATAATTGTGGTTTCTTGTTTATTGCTTCCACTGATTTATTTACTTAAATCGTTAAAACTCAGTCGTGTTTTTTATTCAGTAAATCTGCAGTAATAAGGTTATTACAGCAAGGTATTTGCTAGGAAATAAATTTTCGAGTGTTGGGTGTGAAAAATTAACAGTCCTTCGATATTTAAGCTCAACGATCTCCATCAGGTAACTAGGCACTATGTCTGTAATACTCATGCGAGTATGGGTAAGTTAACTCTTCAAGAGCAACTTCAAGGAAACATTGACACTCTGATGCGGAGAAGTCAATGCCCTATACATTTCATTCACCGATTTTCCCGTGACATGAGTCAAGTGATCCTTCACGTAATCCAGGATAATCCTCTTCACCTTAGTAACTTTCTTCTCATACTGAGCCAACTGTTGGGGATCAGTAGGAATTGTCACCTACCCTTCAACTATGCTCCAAAGATCCATATCTTCCACTAGCATATACAACCTACATTTCCAAGGGATGAACTTGGAAACTCCTCCTACTCAATCACACTCTCTAAGATCTGACATCAAGTTAGCCATTCCTGCAGTCCCCTTGAACACAACATTAATCAAAATAGATCAACCAAAGCAGCAACCTATCACAAGTTCAAATTACCCCTCTCGGACATTAAAAAAAGCTTACTCCAATCATTGGAGTTTCCTGAACATCACACCCACTAACCTCTCACGATCCTTGCTGCCTCTCACATGCATGGATATTCTCCAGTCACTAGAACCTTCTAAGCATCACAGAAGCTAAAATCTTTTGTTCTCAGTGCCCTCTCACAGGTAGCTAAATTCTCGATACACTTGGATGGAAAATTCCAACAACACTGATGATACCATGTTAGAATTTCACCTCATGACAGCAGATATGCACTCACAGAAATTAAACTCTACTATTGGATCCGAAACACCTATGAAAACTTCCGATCTACATAAACCGAAACAATGTAAGAAAGATTCAAGAGTGTCGACACTGCATATCAAGATGTTAGATCATTATAGTAACAAACCACTGATAGATCTAAAAAAAGAGAAGTCTAACAATCATATCTGAATACTAAATCAGTGCAGCACCGACCCGACATAAAGTAAAATATAAATCAGATCCAAAAATTAGATTAACATGCTAAATCAGTGCAGCACCAACCCAAATATAAATAGAAAGCAAATCTAGGAAAATCAGATCAAAATACTCAATATCCATCAACAATCAGATATCTTTCTATTACAACAAAAAAGAAGATTACATAAACCAAAATCAGCTTCTCTCAAGCTTACAATGCAAAACTAACCAACTTCTCAAAAGCTCATAAAGAAAAACTGAGACACTTTAACTAGAACACCCTAGCTAACACATCACATTACTCTTTAGTCTAGATCTCATACTCAAGCAAAGCACTAATGTTATGAAGCGATGTGTAATATACCTAGTGTATATTACCACCACTATCGTAATGTTCTAAACATTTATTATGTAAATAAAATCTTAGGCCATAATATATATTTACTATATTGTAATATTGATGAGTCGTGCATTTTCCCAAAGGGTATGACTTATCACCCCAGCGTGTATTTATATACACACCAATTGTATCTCATTTCATCAATCCCATATAATCTATTTAAATTAATATATGTTATTATTTTAATATGGATATTATGGGATTCTCTCTTCATGGATGATGATTTCATAAAGTGAACTGTCAAGTTCACTTCAAGTGGTAACAGAGCAGGTTTCTAATTCATCATTGGCTGGTGGCCAATTCTATGGCCTGAGGCCAAGTTCTTTTTCTAGTGGAAATAAAAATTCGGGCTCATGGCCCATCTTCTAAACAATCTATGCTAGAGAAAAATCTCTATCAGCTGTGACTACTGAAGATTTTGTGGAATTGCAACAAAGGAAATAATAGTTCCATCAAGTATTTATAAGTTCATTATGGAGGGATCATGTGCAGACATATACTCAGGAACTTGGCCCAGCACTTGTTCAAACTATGCTTTATTGATGTAGAGCTGTTTGCATGAATCTGGATGATCTTCATAAAGCATGCATGTCGGTGACTTCAACTTCCCCAGGTTGGTTGATTTGGTGCTGCTATATCTGGGGCAAACAAGCTACATTGTCAGCGAATTCTTGAAGAACTGGATGTGTACAAGTGTTTGAAATTGACATTGGAACTAGTGAAGAAAGAGATGGAAATCAGTGCTATGATTTTGACTAAAATGAAGGAGACTGTAGAAGCATTCCTTGGCAAGACTATAAAGGATGTTGTGGTGACTATCACTGCATATTTTAATGATGCACAGCGCCAAGCAAAAAAGGATGCTGGTGTTATTGCTGGCTTGAATGTTGCTCGTGTTATCAATGAAAACACAGCTGCAGCAATAGCGTATGGCTTAGATAAGAAGGGTGGAGAGAAAAACATTGTTGTTTTTTTATCTTGGTGGTGACACGTTTGATGTGAGCATTCTGACTATTGACAATGGAGTTTTGAGGTTTTGACTACAAACGGCGATACCCATCTTGGAGGAGGTGGTCTAAGATCATTGGGAAACATGGATGAATAGCCTGGAATAGGAGGGCCGGGGACCACCAGAAAAGAATACTTATACAGAGATGCCTCCATCAATTCACCTATCTGTGTGGAAAGAGCATTTGAAATTGGTACATGAGATGCATCTGTTGGATAAGGACTATTTTCGTTTCCTTTTGAAATTGGTTGAATCAGACATTGATTGATAGATTCAAGTAATATGAATCAGCAAGTGGAGAAAACAAGTGGCATGAAGACGGGAGTTCTATTGACAGATGCTGTTAAAGGTGAGTTTGCAAAGTTAAATATATTTTTCATGACTGAATTTTTATTCAGGGTGTATCTGCACACACATCAGAATCTCCGGGACGATTTGCCTCATTGGAAGGTTCTTTTGTGTAGAATGTTTGAACATAGTCCTGTTGCTTGTCAGAGTTTTATTCATCCATTGGGGAAACAACCAAATTGGATATTTGAGTACCTTTTAAAATGCCCCATTGATGAGATTCAACGATGGAACAACACAGAAATATTATCTTCATAAGTACTTCAAGGTTGTCTTGGAATATGCTCGATTTGGGCCAGACCAGCATGAACATTTGTTGCAGAAAAATATATTTAGCCATCTGATTGGCTTTGCAACAAAGCTTGATCTCCCAGATGTCAAGCAGGATCTCTCATGTTTGCACTCAATTGTATCTTTGCTTTTGCGTAGTTGTGATACATCTGGGTTCTGCACTGGGGCAGCTTTCACACATGGAAGCCAATCCCTTTGTTTATTTGCCTCTGGAAAGCACATCTCAGCAGGCTAGTCATAAAATGCTTGGTACATATGCAAAGAAGATGGATTAGAACTCAATGATCAATATCTGTCTATTGAAGCCTTGGAGCTTTTGATAGCATTGCTGAACTAGCCTCTTCTGACAAAATTACATCAGCAGCTGAACACTTTCCAGAACCTTGATTTCTCTCAGATGTCACCTACAGGTCGTGCAAACTAATGATATATTCAATACTTGAACGAGATACAGTAGGGCCGACCTGAGAATTTTGAGTGAGCCGACCTGTAAAATTGATTGGGTCTGACATGTAAAGGTGAATTTAACTAAGAAACGACCTCAATAAAGGTTATGGCCAACCTCAGCCCTATGTAATTTTTCAAAGATGGATTCAAGCCGACCTTTAGACCTGAATTGGGCCGACCTAATTTGCACATTTGGGCTAATCTGGTCATGCAAAGCCCAGGACCAACCTTACATTGGGTTTGTTACCCCCTCTCACCTAGGGGTAACTAGAGGAGATCATGTCTCATGTCCCGCAATGAAGACAGTGATCCCGACAATCATGATTATCAGCATCTCCAGAGACATCGGCCCAGCAGCCCCTCAGATGGCTCTTCCTCACCAGCACAGTTCATCACACTCAATCAGCAAGGCTCATTGGGAGATGGTGGCCAGCACATTATAAAGTACATTAGTCCTTGTTTGATATAAAGTGTCATATTTAATGCATTGGGCATTTAAGTAATGATCATAGGTTGAAGTTGGATAATGAATCATGAGCTGAGAAGTTATGTTTTTTGCCTTCTTTCACCTTGGCAGCCATCCTAGGCATCCTAGTCCCGTGTTGTCACTCTTGGGGAAAAGGGGTACTACCAGTGGTTCCTTGAAAGGGGTAGCATACCATTCCCGATCATACTTACCACCTTTCCACCCTTGATCCTTTTGTTCTCCCACCTTTTGGATAATGTGGTTACATGTACACCAAAAAGGCATGTACCTCATTCTCTTATGAAAAGAAGGGGCTAAAGGCCCAGAGGTAGATTGCAGTTGGCAGAAAAAAGAAAGAAATGGGATAATTAGGACAGTCAAAAGCCTAAGTCCACAATTGAGCTCTACCCCCTCATTAATGGCGATCGCCCATATTCCTAATGTGAATAAACGCATTCATCTATCAAAAAGGACTTGAATATATGATATATCTCAAATAACAGCAAAGGAAGTGCTATGCTTGAAACCTTTTTAAGGGGACTTGCAAATCATATAAAAAAAGTAAAAGAAAAAAGCAAAAAGGAGGGGTTTGGAATGCAAAAGCGCTAAGGAAAGGGTAACTCAATAGCCAAGCGCACCCTCTACAAAGGCACTCATGGAGGTGAGCCCATTCATTGTCTTGCATGTTAATGACCTCATGCCCAGAAGTAAACCCCATGACCACCTCACATTCATTACATATCTCTGATGGTTTCTTCTGGGAAATATCTCTCTACTTGGGTACCGGCACACTTAATAGGTTCCTTGATGGCCCTCCCATACCTAAACTTGCCAAATTGCATAAATTCTTGAGCTTGAGTGAAGTTTGAAGGGTATACCCAATGAAAGTTGTTCACTTAGCTTTTGTATTATTCGATGGCCTACTTTATATGCTTCTTAGGACTACTGTAGCTTGTGATTGTTGGTTTTACTTTATTCCATGGTTTTCACTGACTTGAGTGCACCTGACATGGTCTTTGGAGAATGTTTTGGTGCTTTTACCCCAAGACGTTGTGCACTTTGTACAGGATACAGCACATGTGATGCAGAGCGTTGGGTCACCTGGTGATTGACCCCCTTCAGATACATCCTCTCACACCTCCTGGACCCTGGACAATGATCGGTGAGCTCTCATTTGACAAATATGGTCATGATGGCAAATAAATGGGCAGTGTTATCCACCAAGTGGCACTAGGATGGACTTGCAGTTGAGCCGCCAAAGATTGAGCAAGCAGTTGCTCAAAATTCAGAATTCAGAAGTCCAGTCGATCAATTTGACCACCCTTTTCGCATTTCCATCCCTTGTAGCACATAGTAATAAGATGAAATTAGCATGATAATTTTGTAAAAGGCTTGGCCTCCTAAGACTTGATCATGAGTACATATTGTAGAGTGTTTTTCTTTCACTTGTTAATTATTTCTTGCCTAAAATTCGTTTTTAGGCAAGTTATAATTTCTAAGTTTTTTCACTCACTACCTCCAAAGCTGGAATGTGTACTGATGGTTAGGCCTTAGCTTGGAAAATCTAAGTCTAGTGTCTAAATGTTTATATTACCATGCTAAGTCATCAATTTTGAGTCATATGGAAATTGCATTAAGTCCCCCTTAGGATTTTTTAATGTTTTGAGTCAATAAAAAATTTCCCGTAAAACGGGATTTGTTAATTGTAATTTGGTCATAAGTTTTAAAAGTGGTACTAGGAGGCATCATCTGCCTTGGGGTATTCGTTTTTGGACTCATAATACCCACTTTACCTAAGCATCCACTTTGTGAGTGAAAATAAGTGATTTTAATCACTTAAAATCAATTCCTCTCACAAAAAGACAAATAAAAGCAAAAAATCAATAAAAATCAGCAAGCCTATTATTAAGGAAACATGTCGGGGACATGTTTCCCTCATGTCTTGAGTCAACTAAAGAGGTGGCGAGTTCTCTTAAGGGGAAGATGAGTTGGTTTGTTAGGTGGCTAAAGGAGGAGATCCCAAAGTTGGGACTCAACCTCCCTTGATGAGATGGCGCATTTTGAGGAGGAGCGTCAATCCCAAGATGGATGACTCGCCCTCTCCACCTACCACTCACATGTGGCGAGTTCTCACTCCCACGCGACTATCTCTTGGTTGGCAAGTCACCTCATCAAGAGGAGAGGTGTCATTCCTTCACATGCTCATCTTGCCACTCGCCCTTGCCATGCGCACCTCTCCATTTGGCATGCGCATTTGCCTTGGGATCTTCACCCATTTGCTTTATAAGCAAGTCGACCCTCCTCTTCTTGGCTAATGGGTGTTGGACTATGCTTGTGTACTATCTTTGTAATACTTTTGTGCTATTGGAATAAAAGGAAGACTTTGGAGGTCTATGGTGGTGTGTCTCATATTGTGGATGATTGTCAAACGCTAAATCTTTGAGGTGATGTTGTTTCATAAGCTTGTTATTTAATAATTGTTGAATATTGGCCGTTGTGGGAGCACTATTGCTCATTAGGATAGGATTACTAATCTTGTT
This sequence comes from Picea mariana, assembly GCA_032191745.1. NCBI lineage: Eukaryota > Viridiplantae > Streptophyta > Pinopsida > Pinales > Pinaceae > Picea > Picea mariana. Next base: position 26,188 of record JASDQU010712949.1, read on the forward strand.
TGAGTTTGTAATCCTATTGCTTACTTATATTGGAAATTTGATGTGCATTATATGTTTTATTTAACTAATCTTCCCATTGAGCTTCCATTGTAGGTAACACCAAGAATTTAACTTTGTTGTCCAAGTTTTGTGAAGCTTTCAGGATCTCAATACCTTGAAGGATTGGTGGAGCTTGTTGCATCTACCACTTCTTCAAAACCTTCAAGACATATTTCCCTTTTCACCTCACCAAGAAGACTCCATTGCCCAAGGAGTTCCAAGCTCAAGCAATTCTATCTCTCCTTCATAAAAGTTTCACTCTCTTTTGGTTACTTTCATTAGCATGTTTTAGTTAGATCTAAGTTTAAATTGAAAAGTTTAGATTTAGTCCCTTTCTTTATGCATGCATGCTACATTTAGATCTAGATCTAAGTTTTATTTAAATATCTAAAGCTAGATCTAAAAGTAGAAGTCACTTTTTTGCAAGTACTTTTCATCTGAAATTTAAAGGCATAAAGGTGAATATTTTAGAAGGTTATTTCATCGTAAAATCTAGCTACTTAGTGTCATTTGTTTACTGTTTTGGGACAGCAAACAAAAGTCACTAAAAGAGATCTCATTTAGGCTAGTTTTATTGTTGCAATTCATTAGTTAAATTCAATTTTTTACTTAGAAAAATTTCCGCAAGTTTGGGTTTTAAAGTTTATGATCCAATATTACTTAAGTTTCTTTGGGTGCATTTGATCTCTTTGTAATTGCTGTTTTTTGCAGGTTGTTGAATAAACAAGGGGAGACTCTTCCGGATTTCAGCAGAATCGGACTATCCAGGACCCCCGGAAGTACCATTTTGACCAATATACCTTTCCAAACATTGTAAAACTTGTAGATCCTCTCTTATAAAGGATCACAAGCCTACCCAAAAAAAAGATCATTGTAACCAAAGCAATAAAAGAGTGGGCTACCCAGCGCCCAGTTTTCTTTCCCCTTAGGGGGAGTGGTGTCGGTGTGATTGCTTTTCGTGGTTGTTTTTTGCTTCAAGTTCCACAATCTTCACCTAAAGGGAAACTTAAAATTAACCATAAATTAACCCACAGCACCGCAAAACATTAGTTAGTTTCCTTTTCTTAGATTAGATTTGTTAGATTTTGATTTTGCAAAGTAGATTACTAATTGTTAGATTAGTTTCAATTTCAGTTTTTACTTTCATGATTTTCAATTTGGCAAATAACCCTATCCCCTCAGCTCCCCGATGTATGCTTTGAACCCTTGCGAGCCTAGCTCGATCTGGGGAACTCATCAGAACCGGGGTTGGTTAGTGTGGAGTAGGTTAATTAGAGAAACCTTCTTGAGTTGCTATTGCTTTAATTGGGAACCGCATAGAGATCGTGTGTGAAATCAAACGAGAACTTTGAGATCTAGGTTCTCCCCGTGTTGGACATCCGGCATCTCTATTGAACTTGTCGATGAAGTCATTTGGGCTTCGGCACGTTCTCAGCAAATTCCAATTCGAGGGATAGCCTCTCAGAGGCCACATCTAGAATAGTTTTACTTTTCAGTAGCACTTAGCACACAAACGTACATAAGGTGGTTGGCAAAGCACAAGAGTCACTTTCACGATAGCATTAAGCAACTCTTAATAAATTTACAGCAACACTTACAATCTCCATTTCATTTACATTTTCAGCAGCAATTTGGTTATCTTGGAATAAACTATTTGGCAATTTGGAAATGGTCTATATTTTGATATATTGCTTATAATTTCCATTGAAAGCACTTGTGTTTATTTTCAAGTTACATCTTTCATACAAGTACTTTATATATCTTGAATGTTTCTTTTATTATAAGCAATCTTATTTGTTGTCATATATGTTGCTAGTGTAGATCTTGTATCTTGTTTTTGTTTCATAATAAACTCCTAGATTTCTTTCTTTGCTTAGATTTTGTTTTAAGCCTTAGATTATTTTTATTAGGGACTACCCCCCTTGGCTTCGCTAGGAGTTGGCCTAGACGAAGGAGTCGAGAATCAGGTGAAAGCACCTTGACTCGAGACTTGCCCCCAAGGGCACACCCATTGGATTGAAAGTTTTTCCGCGTTAACCCGAGGTGTGTATAAAGGCGGCAACAAGCAGAAATCCCACACCTTGGACAGTGCACCATGTTGTCATCCTTATACACACCTACAAACGCGGAAAAGTCTCAATCCACTTGGTGTGTCCTTGGAGGCACAATGTCTAAGTCCAAACCCACTTGTCACCTCGATTTGGACTTCTTCCGTCTAGGCTTACTCCTAGGGAAGCAAAGGGGGGTAGACCCTATTTACTATGTGAGTTGTTTAGTGAATTCTAGGAGTTGATTTTAGGTTTGTTAAGTTAAGGGGAAATCTAACCTATATGGCAAGCAACAATGCAAATGCACAATTCAATGACAGTCAAAACCTTTCCCTAAAGGGCAACTAAGACTAGTGCCTATAGATTGGGCAAGGGGTCAACTAAGTTTATACAAAAGAATCACAAAGAATTAAGTGATCTAATTACAAAAGAGAAACACTACAATAAGTTACAAATGAAATGAACTCTGACAAATATACAAATAGAATGTAAAATTAAGCAATTATAGACAAGATCAAAAGATGAGTTAGATAGATATACAACAAGTAATCAACTATTGCCAATGAACAAGAGAACTAACTAACCATGAATCATACAACTTGGAAAAGTTGGAAAAAGAGCAAGTGCGCAACTTTAGTGGATGCAAGAGTCAACAAGGAGCAAGTGCACAACTTCTAAAGCAAGGGGGGAAGCTACTAGTAAGTGCCCCAAAGAGATGGTGTGCAACTTGAGAGAAGCCTGCCCTTGAACAGATTATCAACTTCCACAATAATGAACTTGAATGTAAAGTGCTAAACTTGAAATGAAATGCTTGGAAATGAAAAGAACCAATGAATTAAACCATAAGCATAAGAAAAGACCTTGAACAACAAGGTTTGCACAGCTTGAAAAATGTTGAAAAGTAAAGTGCAAGTGTTGTGAAATGTAGTAGATAGATTTTAGATTAATTTTAAGGTCTCTCTTTGATTAGGGGGGTTAAAGTGTTGTGACACAAGCCTAAACTATGTGACTACCCCTAGACTCTTACCGCTTTGGCCAAAATGATTGTTGGGTGCTCAAGAAGAAGGAAAAACAAAGCCCTTCCCTAGCTCCACAGGTTAACCCTAACTTAGCACCCCCCTATAGCCTCCACAAGCCTCATTTTTGGTGACGAAAGTTGTACCAGTCCAAGGTGCCTAATTAGACTAGATTTATTGTCCTCCTAGTCTAGCTTGCAAATTATGAATAACTTGAAAATAAATTGCAAAGTAAAAGATTTCCCACTTAAGAAACTAGATATTGATTAATTAGGTGATTGCACCACTTAAGCAAGAGCAATGTAAATAACTTTGCAAAATAAACAAGTTAAAGGAGACTAAATATTAAGCAATTATTGACAAGATGAAAGAAAAGCAAACTAAGCTATAGACAAGCCTTACAATATAGCATGGGTTGGCTTAGCCAAACCTCTTTGCTAGGTGTAGGCAAAAAAAATAAAGAATGCAAGTAAAATAAAACTTGGAAAGTAAATGACAAGATCCTAGCCACTCAAACTTGTCTTAAGGACAAGTGGGGCAAACAAATTAAATGAAATAAAACTAGCAACCGCAATTAAGGCACAAGGAGGAGGACTATCCTACCGATTTTGTGCCAAAGTGGGTGAAAAGAAATGAAATAATTATTTGACAAGAAAGTAAAGATCCTAGCCTCTCAACCTTGTCTTAAGGACAGGTGGGGCAAAAGAATTGAAAGCTTAAAACAGAAATTAAAACTAAGTCCTAGCCTTACGATTTAGCATGGGTGGCAAAGCCAATCCTCTTTAATAGTTGTAGGCAATCAATGAAATAAAAACGCACAAATTTTTGATATTTTGATAAATGCAAGCCCAAGAGACTCTCTTTGGCCTTACTTACAATGAAAAACTGAAGAAGGAGAAGTGGGTATTCAATACTCTTACTTGGGAGGTTGTGTTGAAATAATGTAACTGCGAAGAGCATTCTTATTATTATTGTTATTTTATTATTAGGATTAATCCCCATTGTGGATTAATCATGTCAATAATTGTATTAGGACCAAATCCCCTTTTGCGGATTGGTCATCAGACAATTGTAATAGGCAGAATAAGAAGTCGGCCCCAGCAGTTATTATTGAAGACCCAGAATTAATTAAAGGTGGGTTTACCCACCCAGAGTGAGAGGTCGGCCCTGCCAGTGAAACCCTTTCACACGTGCCAGTCTTG
>JASDQU010712949.1:30592-43142 GCA_032191745.1 Picea mariana
ATAAGTTATTTATGATAAGGAAGTTTTTGCTGGGTTTTCTTCCCCTAGAGGGTTTCCCAGGATAAATGTTGTGTCTCTTGTGAATGTGTATTTCTCAGTGATCTTGTTCTTATAATGCTCTTATCTATTGAAATGCAAAGAACTATAATAATGGCATAAACATTAACAGGTTGTTCCTTGGTGTTTTATGGCCCCAAATGGGCAACACCCCCCCTTTCTGGTTCAAATCTGCAGAAAAATAGCAAGTAAAACTTGTTGGAAATGCTACACAATAACCAACAAAACTCGGAAAATTTTTGTTAGTGAAAACCAGAAATTTTTAGTACAAAAACCAGCATATAAGAGATAATATATGACCTATTCTGTGACAGAAATAAACCCAAATATATGTGAGAAATATGTATGAAAGAAAACAGAAAAATAAGGAGGGTTTTAATGGGTGAAGACTCGAAGAGACAAATTTCCAGTGAAATTTGTCTTCCTCCAACCCTTAGTGACCTGCAAATAGATGAGATCACGCTACAAGACAAGAAAGGAGGTGAGTAGATTCAAATATGTCAACAAAATACTTTGCATTAAAAAAAGAAACTACTTCACTAAGATCTATAGCAATACTACCATAAATCTATCCAAGCTAAATACTTTGCTTGGATCTCCTACTCTAAATCTAGAAACAAAAACTCAAAAAAACAACAATACAAATCACCTCCAATGAGGATCCAATCCATGAACCAAGAGTACTCCCAATGCACACCAAATTCCTCCAAAGTGTTTCTATTATTGAAGCAAGCTTGAGCAAATACTTGCTACAAGCTTGAGAAATGAAAGAGAGCAAGATGGGAGAGAGAGAAGAGTGGGAGAGATTTGGGCATAATAACTTTACAGTTTACACTGAGAATAGATATGAAATGAGGGAGGGGTAGGCATTCTTTTATACCTGGGAGGCAAGATAGACCCCTCTTGGATGAGCTCCAAGTGTCACTCACCCAAAAGAGATCATGATTTCAAGGAGGGCGCACTTTTAGGGTTTTGGTAGGCTAGGGTTTGTGAGGGTTGAGGGTGTGAGAGGGGAAACACCTTTTTGACAAGTCAAACACCATGTTAGATTACTAGGAGGGTGCACTTTTGAAGCTTGAGTGTTTGCTTTAATTTATTTTTGAGTTTGGGTGGTTTTCTCACCAAGGGGGGCGCAACTTCCCTAGGGGGATGAGTGATGTGAGGTTGTGGCTAGGTGTGGGGGGTTGGTTTAAGTTAGAAAAGTGTTTTTCTAACTTAGGATAATGGTTAGACATCATCTCTCACTCTTTCTCAAACCTTTTTGCTAATTTTACAATTTTTTGGCATTTTTGACTTAGCCAAATTAAGCAATTAAATCGCTGACTCAAGACTGACTTGGACTTCTTATGGACAATGACCTAGCAAAACTTGTCCAATTGAGCTGAAACTTGGTCCAAAGGTGTAAGGGGTCTCATTCCATTTCTTTTGAGTACTCACATCCCTATCAGAATCCCCTAGGACCTAGTTTTTACATTTTTACATCAATTTTAATTAAAATTACCATTAACTGAGTAATTTTGAAAAATTAAAAAAAACTACTTAGACTCGACAGAATTCCACAAGACTCTAGGAGATGTCTAGCATAGTCATTTACAATATTCCTAGATCCTAGTCACCCATTGGGATCAATCATTAGAATGCCTTTCACCACTTTGGAGGATTATTGTGAGTGAAAAACTCAAGGGTAATTAAAAATTACCTAAGGATAAAAACACTCAATGAAAGGACTTCCCTAATGATAAAGTCCTAGGCAACTAACCTACAATATGATCCATTAAATTATTATCCCACGCAAGGGAGCGGAAATTCCAATTACAAAAAGAAGTGTTGGGGGCAAAAACTGTTGAGTAGAACCAGAAAATCTTCAACTTTGTTGCATCGTCAGGTACATAGCTTCATGGCACATGGAGTTGATCCCCTAGTTGAAATAGGTGGTCAATACACCCCATACCTTATTCATCATTTGATGGAGGACATTGCACTTGATTATGCTCAGACACCACTTAGAGACATGATGCATGATCATCCCACCTGGACGTTGGCCTTCTCACCCTTGACGTTAGGCTATTGATGATGATGTCATATGCTAAGGTTTGTTGATGATGTTGGGGCTTGCTTGCCATTAGGACACCATTTGATGGCTTGAGATGTGACATGGCACTTGATGAGGATCTTCCACCTTGCTTGCACCATTTGACGATGACACATGGCCTTGGGAGGCTCTCTTCACCCTTTGGGAGCTTGACGTCACCACACATGTGACCTTATTGTGGTGTATTAGCATGTATTGGCATTGTTAGAGGCTATTTGAGGGGTCGGCCCCACTTATATCATGGATTATTGTTGTTTTACTTCATTATTGTGTACATATGTGCTTGGTTACCTCATATAAATAGAGGGAGCGCTCATTGTATCAAAACAAAACTCTCACACTTGTGAGATCGCCACTACTTTCTCTCTTACTTCTCTTTTCCGCTCTATTAGTCTTGTGTGCACCTTTTGGAGGAGAATTTGTGGACACTTTGTCTTATTTTGATGGATGATCTTGAGCTAGGGGTTCCTCGTGCATTTCGACTTGGTTAAAGTAAGTCTTTGTTGACCTGTATATAACTTAGTCTTACCTTTAATTATTTTCTTACTTAGAAAAATTCTTGTCATATAGCGAGTTCACAAAGCTCTTTATCAAAAGTTTTGTGTCATGTAAATTGCACTTCATTTCTCCGCCATCTACATATTGTAAAATCACTTAGTCACTTTTTCAAATTTCTTTTCATAACAGCGGGTTCGCGGGTTAGCGGACTCGTTGGTGTGCCCCTTTTGCTTTTTCATAAGATTGTTTTCTCCGTCATTACTAAATTGAACCTCGTCTTTCGTGATCTACATATTGTTCTATACTTAGTCTCTTTTGATATCTCATGTCACGGCGGGTTCACGAGTTCGCAGACTCACGGGTTGGTATTTCCTTCTCCTTCTGCGTTCATTTCCCCGCCATAATGTATGAGTTTCCTTTGTTACATATCCCAAGATTCATTCAATGCTAAATCCTACGGTAGATAAATGCTATTTAATTTTGAAAAGGTCGTTAGCAACAGCAGATTTCTCAAAGTAATTTCCATTTAATTCATATTAACCCCTTCATTGAAAAAAGGATTTAAGTTATATTATATTACCAAGAAAAGATTGATATCAACGTCCAAAGGAGCTTTACGAGAATCTGTCAACTTCACCAAAATGGCCATCAGAAGACACCGGTTCTGTGGAGATATTCTGAACTTGTTTGGCCAAAAAAGACAAAAACTTTCATTGGTCAAGATCCTATTGGTATTATTCTTCACTTCCTCTGCCAAAGAAAAATGAAAACAAAATTTGGACATCGGGTATTGCTCTAGCTGGATGCGTCCCTGAAGTTTTTGACTGTAAAGAAGTAATGATTAATCTCATGGTGTGTTGATAAATTCGTCCAAATGCGAAGAGTAATTCAACTACACAGTGAATCTCCTATATCTTTAGCACCCTCAGTTTTCAGGAAAATGCTAAAACTTCCAAAGCCGACCATTACTTTCAAAGTAGACGAAGCAAGGAATTTCTTGAAGCAAAAGAATAATGGATTGGAGCTTTTACAAGAATATTTAGAAGATCCTACAGCAATGCCAGAAGACATATCAAGAATTCAGGTCAGTTCGTTAAAAAATCCTTATCGAGAATTAGCATGGCTTTTTAGTATTTACCATGATTACAGGTCAAGAATCCACGACAACCATCCCTTGGTTGACCTTTTACATCTTATATTTTACAATTCATGAAGAAGCAATTTTTTATTGGGGAAAAATCATTTCTTCAGAAATTTTTACACAATTGTCAAATTTTAAAAGCGAAAAGAAATTCTATATGGTTTCCTACTTGATATTTGCTATTACTTACTACCATGTCTTCAAGGATTTAAGTATCGGCAAAAGGGTGAACTGTAAAATTGATCCAATCACTATGTGGTATCAAGGTTTATGGAGACAAAAGTTTAACTACTATTTTTATGAAGTATATCATGAATTTTTTTCCCTATTCAAAAAACTTGTTTTTGGAGAGAACATTTCCAGATTGTCACGAGAAGCATTAACTTTCCTGGACAAAAAGGGGAATATAGAGAATATGGATAATTCCAACATTGTGAGAATTTATTGTTCTCGTGAAAGACCTCTTTTTCTTCCATATTATATTCCATACAAATTATTTGCTATTGAGGTTGAGAGACAACATAAGTTCTGGTTGCATTTTTTCCATGAAAAAAGAAATAAACAATTTATTCCACTCCCATGGAGAATTGGTGAAATCTTGTTGAGAGGAATCACTAAAATTGATGAATTTGCAATCCAACTTGGCCAATATAATTTGAAATTTGCAGAGGAAATCAAAGGATTTGACCCACAACATCTCTTTATTGATCACATGACATCAGTTGGGTATAGTAATGCACTTACTAATACTTTCATTTTCCTAGAAGAAGAAGGTGATAGTCATGATCCTCTAACACAATTTGTTGAAAAAAAAATAGACAATATTGAAACCATTGTTATCACAAATGACCAATACAGCTGTAATTTATATTTCAGCTTCAGTCTTAATGCTGAAAGTTCTATGAAATAAATCCAGGCAACCTCAAGTAAATAAAGTCAATTTCTGAAATATTTAAAGTGCAGATTTCCAAAATTTCCACAAAAACACTAAGAGTTAATATTTGCAATATATGGTGAGCACAAACAATTACTAACTGAAGTGTTCATCATTGGATCTGTGGAGAAACTTCTGCAATATTGTTATAAGCAACTGGAGAGTCCTTGCTTGGGATGAGCTGAAGGGACTTGCTGTACCAGCTTGGGATGAGCTGAGGTATTGTACTTTATCTTCATTTGTAAAGTATATGAAACGTACTATTGTTGTCCTAAATTTTTATGTTGCAGATCTGAAAATCAGACTTTGGTTTCTCATTGTTATGAGTACTGTTGGTACAGCTGGGCTGAAATGTTGTGTGTTTTAGCTTGCCTAGATGAAACTAAGAAACTGATTTAGGGCTGTTATAAATCTCTTGTAACTAAAGTAATTTTCAGATCTAGTTGATGAAGGAGATTGTAGTATGTACCCTAAGAGCTGTGAATCCTCTATCCTTCAAGTACGTATTTTCGGTTTCTATTTTCTTGAGTTTGCCTAGTGATTTGGTTGGACAGGAGTGAAGTATTATTATTGTTGCTGTGATCTATATTTCAAATTCAGTCTTAATGCTGAAAGTTCTATGAAATAAATCCAGGTAACCTCGAGTAAATGAAGTCAAATTTCTGAAATAATTTAAAGTGCAGATTTCCGAAATTTCCACAAAAACACTAAGACTTAATATTTGCAATATATGGTGAGCACAAACAATTATTAACTGAAGTGTTCATCATTGGATCTGTGGAGAAACTTCTGCAAAATTGTTTTAAACATCTAGTGGTCCTTCGTTATAAAACATGAAAATATTATATCGCCTTGATTCTTGTGCCTCATGGGTAAATCGTCACAACAGACCAGCAATGGCTGCAGTCTATAAAAATTATAGTTCTATTGGTGTTGTGCATCCACTGATTGATAAAGCACACAAATTGGTTACCGCTGATGCCATTTCAATCATTTTGTATGATTAACTTAATGTATGGTTGGTGCATGCATATTGTGCTGTAAATTATAATGCGCAGTGTGCTGTAAATTATACTGCACAACTAACAACCCAGAATACTTTGGCATGGTATGTGGCAAACTGAAGATGCATTATCTCAAAGTGATCATGTTCCATGTTGAGAGACTGGTTAGATCTTGAATCTATGAATTTCCTAACCATAGAGAAGAATTGAGATAATTCTGGATTAGGTTCACCCCGCCCTCTATATGAAGGGCACTAAATTGATATACTCAAATTTTGAAAAGGGAAACATCTAAGAGTGAAAACACATATAGAGGTTTAATGAATTATTTCATTGCCAAGTTCTACACAGACCAATTGAGGCGATTGCCCATCTTTGACCAGTACATGTTTAATTTAAAAAGTTACACATGGAGTCTCCAAATGTTGCCCAAGTGGTAGACCATTTTAACGTATAGCGAGGTTCCTTGGTCAAGGGTAAGGAGAGTGCATCATACTCCATAACATTTCAATAGACTTTTATTGACTCCCTGAATCCTTTATTGTATAATGATTATGTATGTTTATTTCAGGTGGCCTTCTTAAATTTCCATTCTTTCATTATCCAGAACAGAGGTTCCTCGCCCTCTTCATCAGAGAGATTTTCAAACATAGATCACAGTCTCTTTGTGGTACGACCAAGCCAAAGACCATCAGGGGATCTGGTTGTCCCATCAGCTCAGGGCAGCAACAGGCAGAGATCCACACCACTTCCGTTTTCAGATCAATGAGACAACAGGTTCATCTTGACCCCACCCCTCCCCAATGGGTCAACCAACCTCTTCGCAACCCCTTGGGAGCTCCAGACCTCGAGACAGACACCACCATCCCAACAGACAAATCAGTTCCAAGTGATCCCAGAGTTAGCTCCCCCTGTACAGAGTACTATTCTCCAGATCGTGTCAAGTAGACAGTCTTCTATCTGGAATTTCTTTCCCATGACCTTGGATGTTCATTGTTAGGAGAGATGAGCTTCCTCGCCCTAGTGCTCCTCCCAAGATCAGGAATCCAGGCACCCACAGCCCTGGTCACTCTCCAGATGACATCATCCCACAGTGCATCAGCCCCTTCACAGTGATAAATGACTACGATGAGGAGCTTGCTTCTTTGCCACCTTGGCTTCGGCATCTAGCTAAAGTGGACCTTGACACCCTCTAGTTTGTACTGAGCATAGATTATTTGGTTTAACATTTTTCATCCTCATGTACCTTGTACCTCTTCTTTTAGATAGCTTCTTAAATTTTTATCTGCCTTTGTTGGTGTCGCTTTAGAAGCTGCTTTCACAGTCCCACTATGTACCTACAATGGATGTATTTTTAGTCCCATTGACCTACTTATTGTGGTCATTCATTGGACATTAATAGAATTAGCTTATCTTATCTTGCTCTGTTCCATAGATATCATTCTCTAACCCGTGGGTGTTTCTCCTTAAGCTGCCTTTGTTGCAAGGCTCTGTGATTGAATTCATTGTAGTTGTTAACGAATTATTTAGTGAGGAATAATAAAAAGTGAAGTTAAGCTGGGTCAATGAAAGTTTAAGTCCCAGCGGTTGATCTAGAGAGAAGATCCAATGGCTGGGATCTCTCACGAGCTAGGGGACCCACTCCAACCCTAAACCAAAAAGGGAAAAAGACTATCAGGTGAGTATAGTCGTATAGTGTAGATGGAGGCGGACTGAGACAAGAAGAATGATGGGCAGACCTAACCGTACACGCCCGTGAAGTCACTCGCACCTCTGCATACACAGACTGAGTAGGGTCTCAGCCATTTTGATGTCTTACGCAGGTCACGGCAAAGGAAATATACACAATACTGAGTGTGCGGGTTCATTCTGAGCAGAGAATCCCAAGTTGTACGGGTCTGTACAAGCTACAGGAATCCGAACCATAAGCTACAAGAGTACGTGGTTCATTGACAGAGAAAAGGGCTGTAAGAAGACAGCTAGCATATTTTTGTATTGTCTTCCTGTTGAGATAAATAATATATTACCTCCTTCAGTTTTCTGTCTCTGTTCTGTCTTGAGCTATTATTATTTTTCACAAAGAATGTGCATTCTCTGCCTGTTCGTATTTTCTTTTATTGTTTTACAGTAGTGTCATTGTGTCTTCCTATATTTGTGTTTCTTTGGTTTACTGTTACTTATTGCTAGCCCATTGGTTTTAACTGCATACAATATCTTTCTGATTCTGAGGAGGAGTTGCCATGGCAGAGTTTGCATATATAAGATGGCTAAAGAAGGAACTCAAGAAGATGGTTGTGAATTTGCCAATCTCTAGCCTCTCTGCTGTGAAGCAGGCTGGAGCCACTCATTCTCTTGGGAAGAATGGTAAGGCGTAATCAGGCTCATGATCAGAATTGAAAGGCATATTCAGAAATGCATTGACGCAATTGTTTTTTGGGCCACTTCTGTAGAATTTATCAGAACCTTCAGCAACCTTTTAAAGGTTGGTATGATGTGGAATGGCTTTCTGATCTGCAATAATGAAATCAGTTTTTGATTGAAGATGGAGATGCACAGCTGACAACCTCCTCTACTTAGCCTTACAATGGAGGCTTTCACCAGCTCCAAATGTTCTGTCTGCTCGAGGTTGAATCCGCAGCCATGCATCTATACAGGAGCCCATATGGCCACCAGATTCTGGGCCACTGTATCCGAACTAGTAACAAAATACGGTGAAGCTCGATTATTCTAAAACTAGGATTAAAAACAAGACAAGACTAGACTAAAACTAGGATTAAAAACAGTTGATTTTTTTTGCCCAACATTTATGCTATATGGTTTTGGGAATGCTAAGCATTCAAATTTCGTTGTAAACTTGTATTTATTATTAGGGATTTTCACATTCATTACGTTTATTGATAATTTTTATATTTTAAAAAATGTGTAATTTACCATCTTTTCGGTGTCTCTGGTAGTTGTTTGGTGGACCTTGTTTTTTTGCATATTTGAGGTCCACCATATTGAACATATCGTACAAAAGTTGTAACTATGATAGCAGACCTTTTCCATGATTGATGTTGTACTTGTTTTCTGGTTTTATGGTGTACTCTGTAACCAGCTAACAGGTGGCTGTCAAACACCATTTTGTGACCTTTTTTTATTTTCTTTAATGATGTTTAACTTCTTGATATATTATAGCCAGGTTCAACTCTTGGTGACATGGACTGCACAGAGCAGTTCACCACATATTGCAATTGCAAATGGCAACACATTTAAAAAACAGAACGATGTTAACGGGGTCTTGGTTTGACAATTTAACAGAGGTGGTGATATCCCCCCTACAAAGGTTCAAAACCCCGGGAAACATGTTTCACAACGGTTTTCACCCCTTGTGAACCATCTCTCTGGTGCAAGCAAGATGCTCCAAGTGGCTGAGATCAGGTACAAGTCTGGGGTAAAGCGGGCAGCTTCTCAACCGAAGGTATCTTTCCAAAGTGTTGTCAAGGGCTCCCAGTTCGGAAGCATCTTGTCCAGAAAAATAATAATAAAAAAAAAACACGAGGGTCCTATGAATAGGGCTTATATGCTTTGAAAGGCCTGTAAACGAAAATAGGAAGAAGAACTTCATACCTTAACCAGAGCGCGTCCTTTGTCAGAAACAATAAAAGGAATGAACCAACTCCTGTACGAATATTTCCAATTCATGGTCAAATTCACTTCTACTTGAGAGGCTACTATATTGATTCCATCTTGCCCCAAATTGAATGTGGAGGAAGGCACCATAATATTATCAAGGGTAATATTAGACAATTTCACAAGCACAGCACCGATAAATGGAACCTGCACTGATTTCTCCATGTCCGATATACGCAGGCTAGTTAAAACTTGCAGAGCTTGTGACACCAATAAATCTTTAGCATAGTTTAGGCCCTTTTCAGATATAGTAATTTGCATGGAACCCTCGTCTTGATCCAAATATGGAGGAGATCCATGGGGAATTTTTGTCCCAAGAAAATAAAAACTCTGAGAAGCATAGGCTTCTGGATCGTGAATGACCAGCAATAACAAGGTCAATGTTATGGGTAATATGAGATTTCTGATGAGCAAATCCATTGCAGTTTTTGAATAAAGAGCAAACGGAGAAAATGATAAATGCATTCATAGGATTTAAAGTGAATATGCGATGCAGAGAGCCAGCAGAATCTTCATCGAAAGGGGATGATGAGGCAAGAGGGATAGACCATTGCCTCTGATTTCTCCAAGAGTTATATGGCCGTTCTCAACATTGTCACGCAAGCGAGCTAACATCTCGGCCATGCCCACCTCACACTATTGTTTTCGGATCCTGGTTGAGTGTTCAATATGTCTCGCATATTCTTTTAAATAAAATGCAAAGTACATTCTCACAAGTACTCTAAGATCAACATGAGAACATGTAAATATCTTTTTATCTCTATCAGTATATTTGATTGATGCTTTTGGGGAATTGTTTATATGAGGTAGATATTTTTTTATTTGGTTTTAAGTTGGTGGGTTAATTTGAGTGGCTAAGTGTTGTGATTTTACAAATAAAAGGTTTTTGGGTCAAGTTTAAGGACCAACTGTTTTTTGGATTTTATGTGCTCTCAACATCTTTACCAATTTAGGTTATTAAAATTATTTCAAGGAAGGAAAAAAGAAACTGCTTACTTCTATATGTAATATTTATAAATTGCTTACTTCTTTATATATAATATTTGATTGAATTGATCATTAATGTATTTTTGAAATTGTTTATATGATATAAATATTTTCTTGTTTCTTTATATAATATTTATTGTTTGATTGAATTCATCATTTAATTTTAAAGTAAAAGAAATGTTATTATCCATTAATGTGGATTGGATACTTTTGTTCTTACCAAATACTTCTAAATTTAATACCATTAACCTATTTTATAAAAATATTATTAAATTTTTTTAAAAACAAAAAAAAATTAAAAATATATATAAAACATATTTTCTATATCATTTCTATAACTTTATTAAAATAAAATAAAATAAAAATAAACATTTTTAATAATAATAATAAAGTATCATTATATTAAGTAAGTGCAAATATGTTGAATAACCACTACATATCCAATGTGAGTAAGTGTAAACATTGATTATTAAGTTCATGTTATCAAATTTGCTTTGATATATAATTTTTACAATTTCATCTTTAACTTTTTTAACCATCATTTTTTTAAATCGGTATACTTATTACGATCTAATTCTATCAAGAATAAAGATCATTTTTTCTCAATGCCAGTGGAGCAGACCATGTGATACTAATCCAATGTGAGTGAGGGTGGGCAATGATAGACGTAAATGTTTATCCTCGGCGAGACAATGAAACTCCACAAAAGGCATCAAAAAAGGTTTGTTCCAACGAGATAGCAGTAGGTTATCATGTATAAGGTGCCATCATGTACAAGGAAGTTAGCATGGTGCATTGCAGCATGTAAGAAGTTATGGTCGTCTTCAAACACAAAGCAAGGGAGATGTGCTGGTTTGGTCCCTCTCATGAAGTGTTAAGTTTTAATGTTGTTATTAAGTTGTCTTCAATTTACTAGAGCATTCAATGCATTTCCAAAACAACAACATAAAGAGGATCACTTAAAGAAACACAATCACAAGGTACACAGCATTTTATCCTGGGAAACCCTCGTGGGGGGGAAATCCAGCAAAAACTTCCTCAATAATAGATTGCCACTATAATGCCAAGACTAAGACCAAACTACCAAGAATAAACTAGGACTGAGCATGCGCCTCTATTCTCCTTCTTGCAACTGCGGCTTCCTTCAAAAGATGCGCACTAGAAGTGTGAGTGAGTGAGTGAACAAGTGAGGCGCCATCCTCACTTATAAATACTTGCTAAGGAGGTGTTAGGGTTATGTCTCTTCACTTAGTAGGGCCGACTTCTTCGAAGAGTGGTTAAAACCACTTTATAAACCCTAGGGGTGGACTTTACAAATACCACCATATAAATATGGTTTGATCAACCCACAAAAGGGGATTTGGTCTTATACAAGACCTGACACGATCAATCCACAAAAGGGGATTTGATCTATAAGATAATAACTCAAATATAATTAGAATGTTCTTCGAAGTCACAATATTTCAACACTCCCCCTTAATGAGAAGGGTATTCTACTAACATAACCCAGTACAACATCATCAGGAGAGAGAGAGAGAGGGCATGAACATCATCAGCATCTGGAACACTGACTGACATATCTATAAGTCATCGGAAGTTTTTTTTCTCATCATCAATATCATCATCGCTCACGGCATGGAGTTGGAGTAGCATAATCATCAACATTTGCATGAAGCTGAAACATCAACATCAATTAGCATAACGCTAAAGCAACAATATCACCAACACGAGGCTGGTACATCATCATCAACAACATGAGGTTGAAACAACATCATCATCAACACGAGGCTGAAACGACAACATCATCAGCACGAGGCTAAAAAACAACATCATCATCATATGGCAACATAATGAGGTAGGTGCAACAACAACATTTTGTGGTACTCTGACAAAGTGTCCTTACCAGACCTTCGGGATCTGCCCAGGAATCAAAAGATTCCCTAGGATATAAAATCCTAACAGAGCTACCACGTGGTACTCTGACAGACCGTCCTTACCGGACCTTCGGGATCTTTCCAGGAATCATAAGATTCCCTAGGATATAAAACCCTAACGGAGCTACCACTACTGAGCACAGCTGGCATATACATGCACAGGTACTCTAACAGACTGTCATTACCGGACCTTTGGGATCTGTCCAAGGATGATCAATCCCCTAGGATATA
>JASDQU010712950.1:5926-19489 GCA_032191745.1 Picea mariana
CATTAAATTTATTATTGAAATTATTTATTTTGTATTCACTTTGAATTATAATACACTCATCACTTCACTTTATTATTTACCTTTTAAAATCTCTTAAACCACTTTGACTACTTTGACCTTTTGGGGCTT
Source organism: Picea mariana (assembly GCA_032191745.1). Classification (NCBI taxonomy): domain Eukaryota; kingdom Viridiplantae; phylum Streptophyta; class Pinopsida; order Pinales; family Pinaceae; genus Picea; species Picea mariana. The sequence goes on from JASDQU010712950.1 coordinate 6,056, forward strand.
CTAGATGACATATGAGGGTCCTCCAACTTCGTAAGGCCATAACTCTTAAACCATGAGGAGTTAAGTGACATTCCACATGTTGAAACAGATCTTAAAATTTTATCCCTAAGGCTTTAATTTTTTCTTTTTCGGGTTTCGGCTATTCATATAACACTAGTTTCGTAGCATTTCTAAGTATACAATACTTTTTTTATTAAATTCTTTTTAATTTTTTGGATAATGAAAGGGAAAAAGGTTTACAAAAAATTATAAGACTCCCGATGCTTTTTTTTTGAAAATTATTTAAAACGTGTTAAATTATAAAACTAACGAGTTCAAAATTAAGCTTTAAAGAAATTTGGGATTCGGGGTTTGCTACAAACAAAGTTTTCAATGCAAATCAAATCGCGAAATCTCGATCCTCGATTTCCCGATACGTTTAAATCTTCATAAAACATGAGTTAATTAATTCTCTTATAAGAAAGTCTAAGGGTTAAGATAATCACATCGCAATTTCAGGATTCGCGGTTCAGTGAAATCATATCTCCTGTCATCACGTTTCCCGAAATCCTAATTCACGAAACCCCGATCCACAGTTCACGTTAAATCAGACCAATCATGTTTTGGCCTTAATCATGATTAGTTAATTAATTAAAAGGAGTTAAGTCCTGTTTTAAAAAAATGAGTCGTCGCGATTTTGTGATTTCGGGGACCGTAACTTCTTTGATAACATGCTTCTTGACATCTGGTTTCTCGAAACCCCGAAAAGGGTTTAATCTTAATTAATTAATGTGCTAAAAGCATTTAGAGCTTAATTAAAACATCACAATTTCGTAGTTTTAGAAATCATTTTTCCATCGACGACATACCTCTTGACATCAAGACTTCCGAAACCTCGAAAAGCAAAATTTTCAGCCTTAATCTATAATTAACACTAATCAATCTTCTTTTTAAAAGCAGGATTAAGGGTAATCATTCTTTAAGTGTTCATTTATGTTTCAATGTCCGATCAAGTAAATTTTCCGTTTTCTTTAAAAACTCGAAGGTGCCTAAATACAGACATTAAATGCGTATCTTGGAAAAATATATTCCGCATTAAGAGATTTAAATTCATAACAGTTGTGCTAATCTTGTCATTTTTTAAATGTATTCAAAACAAACATTCGAACGTCTGTATTTCCATTTTAAGCTGAGTGCATTCATCCATTTTCTGTGACAGGTTTTCAAATAGATGCAGAGTCATGGCACCTAAAAAGGCAGCGAAGAAAAACAAAGACACACAGGACGGAGACATTATCTTTGATACTACTCCACACGCTATAGACTCCATCAAGTCTTGGACCCAAATCTCCGATTTGCTGGAGTATGAGCTTAAGAATGCTCATCCTAATTCTGAAAATCATTGTCGGAACATAGCTAAGTCTGAGCTTCATAATATTGTTGCGCACCCACAGCTCGTGGCATACACTAATATGATCAGTTGGGCTCTGGATAAAGTCGATATCCCAACAAGGAGCATCTTAAACAACCAAGGAGCTATCGTCGGCTCGTTCAGGCCTGAACACATACAAGTAATGTATAAATTGTCGCCTAATCCTAAACATATTTTAATGCTGAATTTTTAGCAAAGTTTCAAAGAAAAGAATGTATTGAGGTAGACCAGACGTATCCCGACATGATTAGAGGATGGGCGAGGTGTCCAACAAAGTTTAGATCTGATGCCCATGGGATTTATGCTACAGCATCCCTAAATGAATACATGGTATATGTAGCAATTATGCTATGTAGACTTTTCGGGAGAAAAGATCCCTGTCATTTTCATGCAGATTGGGTGCCCTTTCTAGAGGAAGCTTCAGAAGGAAATGGTTTTAATTGGCATAAAATATTGTCAGATAACTTAGCGCAGGAAGTCTTAAACTACAAAACAGCAAAATCAAAGGGACAACCAGTAGCTTTTTATATGTCTGCATACATTATGGATGCAATATGTTTTGTGACTCCCTTCCCATTAATGAATTCGAGTTGGAGCATTTCTTGTCCAGAGCCCATTCATAAATATCACTCGGCCCTTCGGGAAGAAAATGTTAAAGATGCATTTTACGAGGTTTGTCATTTCATTATAATTCCAATGCACAGAATGTTTTTTGGATGTGAACCCCCTCGCATTTCTGATGCAATCACAGAAAATCTGAAAGCAGTTGCCGACTGGTTTATTGAGGAAAATTTTTCCTATATTAGGGTTTATGGATGCTCTATTCCCCCTCATGCACTCCCTAAATTCCTACCAGACAGGTTGGTGTGCAGGGTGGTATCCCATCAGATAGTAAAGGGCAGTGTCGGATTAGAATTAAAAGCAGCTCAGAAGAAGTCATGGTCGTCTTTCCCTGTTTATATTGGGAAATTCCCTTTATCAAATATAGGTCATTCTAAGGTAGAGGCCGAGTCATTAGAAGAGGTGAAATTGGTAGACATCGAACACAGAAAGTATGACCCCTACCAAGTAATAAGTAGGCAATTCATACACTGTAATCTGAAGGCATATGAACATGAAGTATCTATTTATGATGATATATTTAAAGATGTTAAATCATATGAAGAGGTGCTAAGCAGGGTACAGGCCATGCCACCTGACTCACAGACTGGGTTTGCATCTTTTCAGAAGCATAGACGAAGTTGCCTGCCCAAGATTTTGCAGGGTCAAATTTCAACCCCACCTCTAGAACAGGAAGAGCCCCCTCCAGGGTTTGAAACTAATACACAGGATAAAACAAATACTAAGGACAAGGTGAAGAATTCTGAGATACCTCCCCAAAACACAAAGGGTTCTCAAACAAAAGAATCAGGGATAGAGAAAGAAAAAGAGCTGGAAACAAATCCAATAATTCTTGACGATGTTCCAGAAAAGATAGAAGGGACAACATCAACAGAGTTGGGTAGTCCTATCACCTCCTTAACTCCATTACAGTCAACTTTTGGAACCCCCCAGGAAGGAGCCTTATATGTCAGTGATCTAGAACCAATTTCAAGAGATGAAATCCCCCCATCAGATTACTTTTTCAGCAAAAAGCGAAGAGCAGTATTGAAGCAAGAAATTCATCCAAGAGGAGAGGGGATGATTAAAAAGAATAGGGCGATTATAGATGGAAAGAAACTCAAAGATGGAGAATTTGCAATAGAGTTAGCAGGTACAATGGGTGCCATAACATCAGAAAATATGTATTATGTTGGCAATTTAACAACTATGCTTGAGCAGAAAGACCAATCGATAATTCAGTTGCAAGACAAATTAAAAGAAACTGAAAGAAATATCAGTTGGGGAATTCAGAAGGGTCTAGAACAAGCTAGAGTAAAGGATATGCAGGAAATTCAGAAAATAAATAAATATTTGGATGAGGCAAAGCATATAATACAGGTCACACAAGAACAATTCTGAAAGTTGGGAGAAGAAAATAAACATTTGCAGGATAAAATTATTTCTATTACTAATCAAGTAGTAGAACTTGAAAATTTCAGAACCCAAGCATTGGAGATATATTTGAAAATAGAGCAAGAACAACATAAAGTATTTTTGAATCTGGAAGTAGTCTAGAATTATTTTCAAGAAACTAATAATTCTTTGGAGAATGTTTTACAGAAGGAAAGGGAGGCAAAAGCAGCTAGAATGACCTTTCAAAAGGCAGTGGCCTTCTCATCAAAGGAGGAAGCTTGAAAGATTCAGAAATTATCTATTTCTGAACAGGTTAAAGGGGACATAATATTAAAGGTGTGGGAAGCAAACCTGGTAGAATATAAAAGAATAACCAGAGAATTTAATGACGATTTCTAGGGAATTTTTGATCTCATAGAAAGATCTTCATTGAATATTGGAACAGATAATTGTTCTAGATTATTAGGTGAGATTAATATTTCCAAGCACCAGCTAAAATTCAAAGAAGAATTGGAGGGAATGAAGATAGAGATTTCAAGAATTAAATTAATTAATATCACAGAGATCAACAAATTGATGGTAACATCGAATCTAAAGTTGAAGACTATTAAATTCACAGAACAGATGATAGAAAGTCAGTTGCCTAAATTGTAGAAAAGATTTTTCTTATTCGAAGCAAATGAAATACCAGAGGCTCCCAGGACTTTTGTGAAATTTCTGGGAAAATGCGTTCAGTGTATTGAAGCGGAAAAAGGAAGCTCGTCAACACAAGCTTAAAATTTTATTTTTAAAATGTTTTTTATCATTAGAAATTAGAAAGAAAATGTGAATGGTTGACATTATTTTTATATGTAACCGTAATATTAGGAAGTTGGTTAGTTACCAACGAGAAAATTTTGATGAAAATGTATAAATGTAGTTTCTAAAGACTGAGAAAGGGTTTTAGAACTTTTTGGAGAGAGCCGATTGTAATAACAGTTTTCTTATACATCATAATATAGATGACAAACGAGATTCTGAATCCTGCAAATTTGTAGCTATGTTTTCTTCAACCCTGTTTACCATTCTTATATGTATTTTTCTGTCAATGTTCTTCTAATGAATAATCAATTTGAATTTATCTACATCTTTGATTTCTAGTTCAGATTGGTTTGGATATCAAATGTTTTACAGTTTTTCCTCTGAAATTGCTATCAGTGATTTTAAGACCTGTAAGTTATTTGAGCCTTAATACTTAGATTTCATTAGAAACCTTGTCTTCTTCCATTATTATCTGTCGAAATATGAGATTTATTCTTGATTAAAGCCTCATATTTTTCTGTAGTGTTTATTTGTTATTTATGATTCTCAAATTGTTACAAATCCAGGAAATGGCCTCGAATGTATTTACGTTGTGTTTTGAATTTCAAAATTGTTTTCTTCATATTCTCATCTCTGGAAAGTTTGAAGTAACATTTGATTAATATACTTTTACAAATAAATAAGGTTTTATCCTCCATGACTGTTCCAAGTAGCAGACAACCCAACATTGAACCTGGCCTTCAAGATCAAACCAGCATTGCCTTGAATTTATTTAATACTATCTTACAAACAACAACTAACCGAGTTGAATTAGAACGTTCATGGGCTGCTATTGAGAGAGACATTAGCATCCAAGAACAACAAGAAGCAAGACAGAGATAGTTGAGAAACTGACTCTTCTTTACCTTTCTTTTAAACTCTTATTCTTAAATTATTCCTTTAAACATTTACGGATGCCTTGATGGTATACTTTATAGCCTTAAAGTATAAACTTAGGAACAACACCACATACCACCAAAAATGTCATGACATGTACTATCCATATAGAATAGTATTATCTGAAAATATATCATAACTCATACCGTTACCCATCAAACAAACATGGGTCCATTACCCAAACCTGGGGTCTCCAACTTCTCGTGGCCATAACTCTCTAACCGTAAGGAATTATGTGAAGTTCCACATACCACCAGAAATGGCATGACATGTACTATCCATATAGAATAGTATTATCTGAAAATATATCATAACTCATATCGTTACCCATCAAAAAAACTTGGGTCCATTACCCAAAACTTTGTTCTCCGGGGATTTCTTCAAGGGTTGACATCAATGACAACCAACCTTAATCAACAGTTGATGTATTCATATATCTTCCAATTGATTGTTATATTAGAAAATGATTGATCATTCATATCAATAGGATACTTTGAGTGAAACAAACTTAGATTTCCACAATGATCAATTTTTTTTCCACCAACACATTTTTTTTGGTAAAATAATTCATCACCTTTTATTTCACATAGAATTTCAGATATAAAAGCACGGAATGAGGAAAGAGGAGGTGAACTTGGCCATAAATGTTTACCAAAATCAAGAAATGTGTCGTAATATAACTTGAATTCCGCGTGATAATGACAACAACAAGTGTCACGAACAGTGATGGGTCTAACAAACCATGGTCTTTGTTACACAAATGTATTGATGGAAATTTTAACTTCTTTGTGTTGTTCTTTGAACTTATTGAAAAATTCTATTTGTGTCATTGGAAATATATGTTTTGGATATTCTTCATATTGTTTTCATGCTATTCTTCATCACAACACATCCCTTGTATATGGTGAAACATGAAATTCTGTCAACCAACAATTACGGGACGACTCTTTAACATTTTTTGCAAATCTATCTTTGTAAGGTGTTATCGGACTAATCGGTAGGTGCAAACACTAATAGATCTCCCTAGATCCACCTGGATCTAGAACAAAACATTACTCTTTCCCTAAGTTACGACCATTGAATTAGCTAGTAAGGAGGAACAAGTGGCATACCTTTGTATCGCTTTCTTAAGTCTTTGTTGCTCTCACTTTGCTCCGGTGCTCTCGTGAGGTCAAGACCAAGACAACACAAACCAACCAAAGTGAAGATAGAAAAATGTATTCAATCGTCAACTTATGCGTATGATCAAGGAATTACATAATAAAGTAAGAATGACTTTATGGGAAAGGGAAATGTCGTTGTATCATATTAATTGAAAGTAGAAGATACAACCTGATCGCCTTGATGTCGCAAGCTTCCTTTCGGTGAATATTGGTTCCAACACACACACTTGCTCTATCCTTGCATGAAGAAGATCCAATTCCTCTTGATAGACCTACTAGAGTCTCCAAGCTTATGTTCAAGCAGGGTTCTTCACACAATTTCTTCACCAATTCTTCAATTAATCTTGCTTAACCTTTTCCATGAGAATCATTTCAATATATAGGAGAGAGTGAGATGGTTACATGGATGAGAATGATCCCACCAAATCAGAGAAGCCAGTAAAATGACAGCCATACGAATGCCAACTCATTTTCTAGAAGATTTCCTTCTAGAACCCTGGAGACTTCTTCTCTTTTCCAAGTTTAAAAACAAGTTCACACGGTTGTGTATAGAGCAACCTACAAGAAGTTCGCACCCTAGATGAAGGTGGCCTGTGAGAATGGGTCATTCTCGCACCCTAGGCCATATGTAGCCTGTGAACTCACTTTGAAAATATGTTTTCTGGAAGGAGATGAATGCCATTTTTCTCAGAAGAAAGTTCTTGTTGGGATCCTGAGTACACTATTGTCAATACATCACCAAGATGACCAAAATCATGTGTAACAGAATGCCCCCCAAAGTATGAGGCCAGAATTAGTGATAACTGAAATACTTTCCAAACTGTGTGTGTGTGTCGGAAACCAAGAGAGCACCTAATCAGGAACCTACAAACAACCAAGCATCTATAGAATATCATACTAGTTCTGAGGTAGGCATTCCCATACTCAGATCACAGACAGATGACATCATAAAAATAGGTCATGGCCACCAATCAGACACCATGGATCCATGCCATCAAAATATCGCATAGCCACCAATAATACACTGTGGATCTATGCAAGAAGATTCAAATTAAGACAACATAGCCACGAGACATACAAAGTGGATCTATGTGTCAACAAATTATACATATTCCATCGCAGCTTGGATCAAAGAGATGAGACCTAGGGTCTTCAATCCTGTCACCTGAAATTACGAATCTAACCATGTGATTACATGTGTTGAAGTCGAACATGGTAGAAACCACTTGATTACCGGTCATTGATGAAACCGTTAACAAGTGCGAGGGAAATCACCATTAATGTCAATGAGTCCCAAGGTACACTAGTACAATCCATCGAATGTGAATAAATGAGTTGAGGTCGAACATTCGACAGAATCTCCCGATCAGGAGTCAATGATGAAAACCCACTGTTGAAAGCGAGGAAACTTGCCATTGAGGCATGCAAGTTCCAAGGTACCAAATAATTTCTAAGTCTTGTTTCCAGATAATGAGTTGGAGTCGATGGAACAAAAATCGTCACAGGAGGGCCTTGATGTATCCCCCATCAATGACATGAAATGAGTAACAGATTTTGAAGGTAAAATAAAGTATGATGTAAGTTGAACTGAACACAGGGAAGGCCGACACGGAGAGAAAGGACAACTGCAGATGGTCGACTCAATAGAGGTTTCGGATTAACTTCTCTTGAACATATGAATGACACGACCAATGATTTGGCAACACTAACTCAGAGACGACTCAGGATATGACCTTATAGCAAGTCGAATGAGAGACAAATGGATTTCCCAAACCGGCTTCAGATAATGAATAGGGGGGTGTCATGTTCAAGAGTGACACTTACTGCCAATAATATGAATACAAAAACATATCCCTTTCCCAAATTTCCCCCCACCATTTCTGGCAAGTACCTCTTTATTTTTAGGCAATCTTGAAGAGGATAACATATGCTTGTTGATGTAATCTCATCCTTCGGATGAGTCCTTCGGAGTATGTTTAACGAACCCTAGGAAGGAGTGGTTTGGTGTCATTATGAGTCTTTCGATGCTTGTTTAACGAGTCCAAAGATAGAAAACTCGAAGGTTTTTCATGATTATAGAGTCTGGAAAAACACTTAAAAGAGAACTCTCTCGGTTCGTTTTTCATAAAATAGTCTCATGAGACCGAAAAAGAGATAAATTATCACCCAACAGACGCTTTCTTCAAATACTTTAACGAGCGTGAAAATAGCAAGATCGTTCGGCAATCTTTTCATGTTTAGAGAGGCTGAAAAGAGCTTAAAGAGGACTCTAGGGGGTTCCTTTTTCGTATAACCTTGTTGAGCCCAAAAAAGTGATAAAAGTGTGCTTGATCACGTTCTCATATATTTTTGAGCATGAGAACGGACAAAGACCAAGCTCGAGGTTTTGTGCAAAAATCCATAAAAAACAATTCAAACATGCGATGAAAAAGAGAAAATATATGTATCCCTGCGTATGGACGTCGAAGTCTTCATGTCTACAAAAATTCGCACTGATAGGGGTATTAGGCATTAGGTTTGATAAATAAAACAATTATAAAAACCAACCAAAATGATAAAAAGTAAATATAAGAGGGTAAAAGTTCTTTTTACCATAGTCATGGTAACTTTGCCAAGTTTTTAGCCCAAAACCCCTCTTTTACCCTTGAATTTCGGCGCTCGATTGCGGAAGGTACGAACAACCATTTGATGAACCGTCTCTGGTAGTGAGGTAAGCTCCTTGTCTTCTATCTTTTCATGGTTCAATTTTTAATTTTCAATGGTAAATTTTAAGTTTTTGAGCTTGTTTTAGGGCTCAAATTTGCGCTCAGGCATTCTCGCAGGCTAGCCACATGGGACCTGCGAGAATGCATGATTCTCGCAGGTGGCCCCAAAGGCACCTGCGAGAACCTCGCACTGTGCCAAAGGGGCACCTGTGAGAACCGCAAAATGAAAATTTTGTTTGATGTTTTCCCAATGAAAATTGTACCAAGGCTTGAAGAGAGTTGTTGACCTTCTTCTTATGGTTCTTGTGCAGGCATTTGGCTATCACCATGGTTCTGGAATGGCGTGAAAGAGAGCATGAAGAAGATGATGTTATTGTCGGGAATAACCCGGACACTGTTGCCACTTTGCGAGACTGTGGTCTCCTGAAATTCTTTCGAATCCCGGGTATGAGGGCCCAAGTCAGGTTGTTGGAGTACCTCATTCATATGTGGGACGTGGACCAACAAGTATTCCACGTAAGGGTCCATAAATTGTCCTTAGATATCGAGGACATTTATTTCCTGATAGGACTGTCACGGTGTGGGTACCATGCTAGCTTGACTGGTAGCTAAGGTGGTGGGCTGCCTATGAGTGAATATTGTCGTTTGTACTATGTTTCAGAGGCGAAAAGAAGCAAAGAAAAAGTGGCCATTTGGGGGGTGCGGGATTTGACCCTTCGCACTATTTTGTTCACCATTGATCATATGGCTGGGAGAGATGCTCCACACATGGCTCTCCAGAGCTACTTTTAGTATTCCATAGAGTGTACTGAGCCTCGAGTTTTTAACTGGTCAGACGCAGTCCTTTGTAGCATGAAGAGGCAGTTGACTAAATGCAGGAGAGGCAACCTGAAGCAATTCAAGTATGGGTCATTGTTGGTGTCCTTCTTTCTTGAGAGGGTTCCCTTGCTGAGGTTGTAGGTTGAGTGGGGTTTACTGGCTCCAGAGGATCCAAGGATGTTAAGGTGGTGTAACCTCATGGCCCGACATGTAGCTGGACCAATCATCAAATACAATGATTCCTTCTTTGACTGGTTGCGACCACAGATGTTGATGGTCGATGATTATGCCTACGTCGGGTTGGACTTCTGAGGGGATCCGGACTTGGCCCTGCCCGAGGGCGCTCAGTGGGGAGATCTCGGTAATAAGTACACATTTTTTACTTTTTAAATGTTTTTGTGAATTTTATCATATGCAAAAAAAATTATGTTCGTCCAAGGTCTAATTACAAGAATTCTTTTTTGATGACACAGACGTGGGGCCTTATCGACCTCTGAGTACTTCTCCTATTCAACAATGAGGAGAGGTGGCTCCAGTGCCACGATGGGATGCTGAAGATTATGAGGCAGTGGAACAAAACTTAGAGGGTTTGACTGCAGACATTCCAGACATGCCTCTTGGAGAGGTCCCGCGACGTTATCAGTGTCATACAGTGGAGGTGTCAGAGTCTATTGGTTGACTGCTTCGTAGGGTTGCCCGGGCAGTCATGTGTTACCGTGAACGTCATCCATGATGTCGCTTTGTAGAAGCTATGAGCTTCAAATTTTGAAATTTTGGTCTTTGGACAGAACTTTTTTGTTAAAAACTTTTTTATCGTTATATATACATACGGCTTCTACTGGCTTATCTTGTGTTGTGTGATACTTGTGATGTGATTCATTTATAAATGACCCAAATGTCTGTCTAATACATAGTTATCTAATGCATTAGTTAATGTATTTAGACATCTAGGAATATGTTGATATTCAATATAATCAAAATAATGTTCTAAGAGGCGAATTCGCAAATATACCCTTAACAAAGTAGGACTTCTAATAGCATAGACATTACTTAACTGTAGTACTATGAGCTGCGAATCGAGTCGCACAACCAAGTGAAGAATACTGAGCGAGATAGCATTAATCAACAATTCTATAACGGTGCTATACTCTGCAATATTGTTGGTTGCACGGCCGAGGCACACACCTCGTAGAGTGATAAGTTCGTTTGTAGGGGTGTAAATCGCCCACGCAGCAGAAGAAAGGTTATGAGTACTACGGCTAGCGCCATCAGCAAAGCCAATGTGGGGTAGTGAAGACTTCGACATCTGGAAACCAAACACAATGTATCATAAGGGCAGAGACCAGATAACGAAAAAGCATACTACAGTAACACACAAGAAGTATGATACAATAAAATACAAGTACTCGTGCACAGGTGATCTTATGCGTAGTACTTATTTAAGTACAACCCATTTCTGGGTTCACTCAAAGGGATACCATCATAGTCTACTAACTCGTAAGCTCCTTTCCCCAAAACTCGTCTAACGATATAAGGACCTCACCACATGGCTTCGAATTTTCTAGCTCCTAGCATATCTCGATCTTGTTCGTAGAGAAGAACCAGATCTCCTTCAGAGAAAACATGAGGCTTGACATGTTTGTAGTATTGGACCTTGACACGTTTCTTCTAGGCTTCTATGACTAGGGTAGCATCACGTCGAGTTTCGTCTAATTGCATGAGATACAATAGACGTTCTTCCTCTGCAGAAGTGTTTGGTAGGAGTTCGATGGCTAGTTTTAAGAAGGGTATCTCACATTCAATCGGGAGGATGGCTTCTAGACCATAGACTAACTGGAAAGGTGTAAACCCAGTATCAGACTTAACGGACGTCCAGTAAGCCCACAATGCTGAAAACAACATTGTGTGTCAACTTGTTTTGTGAATCCCTATCATTCGTCGAAGCATGGTTATGAGAACTTTATTAATTGCTTCGACTTGGCCATTGTCTTGTGGGTAATAGGGCGTTGAGTTTTCATGGCGAAGACCCAACTTTTCAGTGAGTTCGGACATCATGAACTTTCTAAAGTGGCTACCATGATCAGTGACGATAGCCTGCGGAACACCAAAACAAGCTATGATGTGATTGAAAATGAATAATGCTGCGGTCTTTCCAGTATTGTCAAATGTCGGCATCGCCTCAGCCCATTTCGTAAAATAATCTATGGCTACAATAATGTATCCATGCCCCCTGGCCGAGTGGGGGTGACATGTCATGAAATCGATACCCGACTTCACAAAGGGACCAATGGAGACCATAGGGTGAAGAGGAGCGGGATGTGACTGTGTCTTATGATTATAGGTCTGGTAAGCGTGGCATTTTTGGATGGCGATTATGCAATCATTAAATAAAGAAGGCCAAAAATACCCTGCTCGTAAGATCTTCTGGGCAATAGCATACCCGGACATATGACCACCATAGGCTCCAGAATGGCAATCATTTAAAGATTTCTTGGCTTCGTCAAATGTGAGGCAGTGTTGAAAAACTGAGTCAATCCCACGACGATAAAGAGTATCCCTGAGGATGATATATTGATGGGCTTGGTAGCATATTCAACGTCGGTCAGTACTGGACAAATTGGGCCGAAAATTTTGGGTTTGGAGATATATGATGATATCACCATACCAAAGATCATCGGAACTAATTAGGAAAAGGGATTCATTAGGTAATGAATCAGCTGCTACATTTTCCGTTTTAGAGTAGGTAAAGTCGCATATCAACTCGGAAAACACTAAGGACTTCTTGGACTTAGCTCGTTCGAATTCCAAGTCAAACTCCTGGAGTATCACGATCCATTTGGAGTATTTTCCCCCTAGCAATTGACGTGTGAGAATGTGTTGCAAAGGGTTGCAGTTAGAAATCATCGTAGTCTTGTGAGAGAAGATATAGCACCGGAAACGTTGAACTGCTTGGACGGCTGCCAAGGCCTATTTTTTGACATGTAAATACTTGGTTTCAGTAGGCGTTAGACTTCGACTCAAGTAATAGATAACATGTTCGTCATGAGAATCATCCTCTTGGATGAGAACCATAGCGATGGTGTAATCTGAGGCTGCAAGGTAGAGAAAGTAATCATGACTGTAACTGGGGGGGAGATAAGCAGAGCACATGTCAGGGACAATTTCAAAGCTTCGAAGGCTTTGTTTGCGATGGTATCCCATACAAACTCAGACCCCATTTTGAGTAGTCGCGTAAATCCAAGAGTTATCTCGGCGTAGTTCAGGATGAAACGACGAAGAAGTTTGTTTTCCCTTGCAAACTTTGTAACTGACGAAGTTTAGAAGGAGGAGGGAGATTGAGGATCGCCTCGACCTTTAAAGTATCTACCCTGATCCCTTGATGTGAAACAATAAAGCCTAGAACCACTCTACCAAGGGTAACCAAGGGTAAAGTGTTATACCACCATTCTGCCAAGGGTAACCATTTGAACCATTGTGTTTGTTTATCAGAGACAAAGCAACGAAGGTATCCTTCCAAACATTTGTTCACTATCTCAGTTTGTCCATCAGATTGAGGATGATAGGATGAGCTATGAGCCAATTGAGTACCCAAACAAGAAAATAA
>JASDQU010712952.1:10844-21520 GCA_032191745.1 Picea mariana
CTCCTACGGGTAATGAAGATAGTGGTGATAAAACTCCAAAAGGAAATGGAGGGAATGGTGATACTCCACCTCCATCCTCCACCTCTTCTACCATTTCACAACCACCTCCAAATTCTCCAAAGGAACATGGTAAAATTCCTCTACAAACTTTTCTTAAGATTGATATTAAGTTTGAGTTGCCTATGTAAAATGGAGAGGTAAATGCTAATAAATTTGATACTTGGATTCGTCAGATTGAATTGTATTATAGGATACAAAGAATCAAAGATGATGAAACTAAGATTCAACTTGCTTCTCTTAGATTGGAAAGTGAAACACTCATTTGGTGGGAAGCCAAAACTCAAGAGGACATGAAGAAACATGGTAAAGTTTTATCCCCTTGGAATGATTTTATTGTTGTACTTGAAAGAAAATTTTATCCATTAGCATACATGCAAAAATCTATTATGGATTGGTAAAATTTTAGACAAGTTAAAGGGAAAAGTGTGTAAAGATACACTCAAGAATTTAGAAGAAGAGATTTGATTTTGGGTATAGATTTATCTTCTCAAGAAAACTTACTCAAATACATTGGAGGATTGCATAGCTACTTGAGGCACACAATACTTATGTTTAACCCTACAAGTCTAGATGAAGTTTGTGTACAGGCAACTCATTTGGAAGCAAGAGGGAGGAATGAACTTCAAGAGGGAAGCAAGAAGCCTTTTGTTAAGGAAGACAAGGGAAAGAGGAAATTCAAAGGAAATGGAAGAAAGAATTCTTCAGTTAAGAAAGAGGGAGAGAAACTCTCATGTAAACATTGTTCAAAATATGGCCATGATGAAGACCATTGTTGGAAACTTCATCCTGAAAAGAGACCCAAAATTTTCATCCATAAGGGGAAACCAAATACTACTGCAATTACACAACATGATTTAGGTTCTGATTCGAGTGATGAAACAAAGATTACAGCCATGGGTTTTCAAGGTAAGGATTTTATTGCAAGTAATAGTTCTTCAAGTAGTAGTAGCCTCATTGAAATTGAACATGAAAAAGAAAGAATAGAGCTTTTCCACATAAGGGTTATTTCAAAGCATACCAAGATAGATGCTCTTTTTTATACTGGATCTCAAGCAAACCTCATATCTGAAGACACTGTCCAGAAATTCAAATTGGAAACTACTCCACATCCTAAACCATACCATCTAGGATGGATATGTGACAATGCCAAATTGCATGTGACAAGAAGATGTAAACTTAGATTTTCCATCATTGCAAACTTTATAGATGAGGTAGAGATTGATGTTATTCCATTCGATATTTGTGGTATTGTGTTGGGAATCCCATATTTATATGATAGGATAGCCATCTTTCATCGTCATGAGAAAAAGTATCATTTGTTTAAAAATGGAGTTGAGTACATTGTTAGAGCACATACAAAGAAGCTAAATTTGTCACTTGTAAATGTTGGACAAATGAAGAGAATATTCAATGATAAAAATAATTTTGTCCTCTTGATGATCAAACCCAAAGACAATGTTGAAAAAGAAGATTTCCAAGGTTGTGATGCAAAGTTGAAATCTGATTTATATGAGGTTGTTAACCAGTACGATGAGATGTTTCAAGAACCAAAAGGATTGCCTCCAAAAAGGGGTAACCAACATGAGATACAATTGCAACAAGATTGTCCTCTTCCAAACATTGGTATGTACAGGGTGTCAGTCATGGAGAATGTTGAAATTAAAAAACAAATCCAAGAGTTTCTTGACAAAGGGGTCATCATGCCAAGCACATCGCCATGTTTTTCACCAATTGTTTTAGTGCCAAAGAAAGATGGTACGTGGCACATGTGTGTAGATTTCAGAGCCTTGAACAAGATTACGGTAAATAATCATTATCCTCTTCCTAGAATTGATGATTTGCTTGATCAATTGAAAGATGCTAAGTATTTTACTAAGTCGGATTTGAGAAGTGGATATAACCAGATTAGGATTGTTGAAGGAGACACATAGAATACAAGTTTTAAAACAAAGCAAGGTTTGTTTGAGTGGATGGTAATACCATTTGGACTTTGTAATTCTCTTTCTACATTCATGAGTGTTATGAATGATGTTTTAAGGCCTTTTCTTGATGATTGTGTGATTGTATACTTGTATGGCATTTTGATATTTAGAAAATCTAGTGAAGAGAATGTTATGCATGTAAAGCAGGCTTTGGATGTCTTAAAGAAATAAAATTTGTTTTTGAAGATGTCTAAATGTGAGTTTGGAAAGACCTCACTTGTTTACTTGGGACATATTGTTGGAGGAGGAGAATTGAAAATTGATCCTTCCAAGGTCAAAGTCATTTTGGATTGGCCGAAGCCCAACAATGTGATAGAGGTAAGAAGCTTTTTGGGAGCAGTCCAGTATTGGAGAAAGTTTATTGCTAACTTCTCTTCAATTGCAGCTCCATTATATGCAGTGACAAGAATCAAGAAAGTTTTCAATGGGGAGGCAAGCAACAAAAATCTTTTGATGCATTGCAGGAGAAGATTAGTTCAGCTCCAGTTCTTGCACTTCCTAATTTGAGACAACCATTTGAGATCCAAACAGATGCAAACAATTATGCAATGGGAGCAGTCTTGTTGCAACATGGTAAGTCCATTTGTTTACATTATGAAACTCTTAATGGTGTTGTGATTAACTATCCTACTTATGATAAGGAGTTGTATGCATTGGTGCAAAGTGTGAAAAAATGGAAACATTATTTGTTGGGAAAATAAACTATCATTCACATAGATCATCAACCATTGCAATACTTACAATCACAAACAAAGCTACAACAAGCAATGCACTTCAGATGGATGGGTTTTCTACAACAATTCCACTTGGTTATAAAGTATACGAAAGACATTTATAACAAAGTTGTCGATATGCTTTCTAGGCCTATTGTTAGTGCTTCGGTGATTCTTAAGAATAATTCTACCATGCATGAGAGCTATGTTGAACATTATGCTTTAGATGTTGATTTTAAAGAGGTTTATGCAACTTTGTGTCATTCTAACCAAGTTGAGGAATTGGATTACCATGTGCATGATAAGATTTTGTATCATCTTTGCAAGCTATGTATTCCACAGGGTGAAAGAGTCAACATCCTAAGGGAATCTTATTCTTCTCTTATTGTTGGCCACTTTGGTGTAGGAAAAACAATGGCTAATTTGCAAGGTATTTCTATTGGCCTAAAATGAATGAAATTGTTTCAAGATATGTAAGAGGATGTTATCTATGTGATACAAGTAAGATTAGAAATAACAAGTTGGGTTTGTATACTCCACTTATGTTTCCTTCTCGTCCTTGGGAAAGCATTTCCATGGACTTTGTAGGAGGTCTACCTATGTCTAAAAAGAATCATGATTATCTTTATGTTGCGGTTGACTGTTTCAGTAAAATGTGTATTTTGATGCATGGTAAGAAGTAGGTTACAGCTAAACAAATGACACAAATTTTCTTTCAACATGATTGGGTACATTTTCGGTTGCCCAAATCCATTATTTCTGATCAAGATTCTCAATTTATTGGGAAATTTTAGTCAAGCTTATGGGCACTCATGGACACCAAGATGAAAAAGAGAACAACTTTTCATCCACAAACCAATGGTCAAACAAAAGTGGTGAATATAATAGTAGTACATCTTCTTCATGGCTATTCCAGCAAACATCCTAATCTTTGGGATGAGCACTTACACTACATTCAACATACTTACAATCGGGCTAAGCACTCTTCGACTCAAACATCTCCATTTGAGGCATGTTTTGGTTATTTGTTAAAATCTCCTTTAGATTTTATCTTTGGGAAAGWTATTGTTGTTKATGGTCAATATGRCATTGATAGAGCAAAGAAGTTCATTGAACAAATTTAGTTGGTGCATCAAATGGTACAAGAACAGTTGGAAAAGAGTCAAGCCAAGTACAAGACCATACATGACAAGCATCGTGTTGATCACACTTTCCAAGTTGGAGATGAAGTTTGACTTTACATTAGCAAAGAGAGGCTTAAAGGAGAAGGTAAAAAACTGAAACCAATTAGATATGGACCTTTCAAGATTCTTGAAAAGATTGGTAACAATGCCTTCCATTTGGAATCACCTCCTTATATGCAAATGTATGCGGTTGTTAATGTTGAGAATTTGAGATTGTCTGAGCCTCATTTGATTGATGATCAAGGAGAGCATCTTCAGATTCCTTCTGTAGATGATTTATCTCTAGAATATCTTTCAGAACTGCATGAAGATAAAATCCTTGACAGGAGGATGAGAACTTCAAAACAAGGGAATGTGGAATACCTTCGAGTTGGTATTAAATGCACAAATCCAAGCAAACCTAAATGGATTGAGGTTGCAAAAGTGAGGGAGTTGTACCCTCATCTTCAGATTGACTGAAAGTAGTCTTTTGGCAGTCCAAAAGCTTCACAATGTGGAGGAGTGATCCAGGGTATCAAAATATGCTAAAAAATCAAAGTGCTCATAATTGCTTCAAAATGGACTCGTACGTAGTCCTCGTCCTCACGATCCCAACACAACTTGAACAGGTTCAAATGAATGTCATATGCGAGAGATATCACATTATGTCCATTTCCTCAATTAAAAAAAAATTTGTTGATTGTACAGTCCATACAGTCTGACGTGGCAGGGTCATACTATTGATGTGGCAAGGTCGTATTGTTGACGTGGCAGGGTCGTACTGATGATGTGGAAAGGTGTTGATTTGGCACATGACGTGGACCTATCCGGGTTCGACATGTATCATGTTGTGGACCAATGGGCTGCCATGTGGCAACCCTCTGTGGTATAAAAGTTTGGTCATATTCTGCGAGGGTCGAACCCACGAACTCCGGGACAAATGGCAATAACTTGGCGCAGGCCAGGCTACTAGCCCTCCTGCCATATGTTTCTTATCCATATACCTTTGCGTAAATATTTAAGTTTGAACAATGGTTTGGTTGGGCGAAGAAAGGTTCGAGGTCTAGCCCCAGCCATGGTCACGAGCTCACAAATAAACCATACACCATATGTCCAGAAGGCATTGGGGATACAAATGGTTAAGCCCTTGGTCATACATTGCCACATGAGCACCCATTGTGCACGAGGGTTCAAACGGTCTAGCATGTTAGCACTGCCATTTTTCTTTCCATTTAGAGTCAGTTTTAGTCGAGTTATGGCCCATGTGTCCAAACATGTGAAGTCAGGTACGTAGAAATGAAAGGGTCGAAGTTAACAAGTGGTCGGATGGCCCTTGGAAATGGGAAGGGATGTCAGAGTTGAAACATGCGTAAAAGGTATGGATATGTCGTTTCCAGAAGGTCGGGTCCCGTCAAAATTAGTCTCTAGGTGCCCCAGGTCGAGTCAAGTAGTTAATGGAAGTCGCGTCGGTAAGTGTTGTAACTATTATCAATTCATCATGAGATCCGAAGGAATGAAAAATCGCGGTGTTCGTATCATGTATGCTCTATAGCCCTTATCGCCTATACTTTACACGCAGGGATGTGTTATGGAAAATATGCATCTCGATTCGAAACATCCATTCGCCATGAATTCAATATTCTTTGGCACAATTCTTGCTTCCACCCGATCGGTTATAAATCCCAGAGGTTCTTCACCCAGGTCATTCATGAAATCAGATTCAGGCTATGTCGATGAGTTTTCTCATAGGCCAAGGTTGATCAAATTCTCCATCTTGGGCATCCTCCAGATCCACTACGCGCAAGATAGATATTGGTTGTGCCATGGCGACTTCGCAAAACATAAAGAAGGGCATGCGGAGTGGTAGAACCGCCAGACCTGAGCCCCAAATTGATTGGGATTATTTCTCTCTCACAACAGGCATTCCCAATGATAAAAGCAGAATTTTTGGCGCCACCCGCAANAAAGGAGAAGGTAAAAAACTGAAACCAATTAGATATGGACCTTTCAAGATTCTTGAAAAGATTGGTAACAATGCCTTCCATTTGGAATCACCTCCTTATATGCAAATGTATGTGGTTGTTAATGTTGAGAATTTGAGATTGTATGAGCCTCATTTGATTGATGATCAAGGAGAGCATCTTCAGATTCCTTCTGTAGATGATTTATCTCTAGAATATCTTTCAAAACTGCATGAAGATAAAATCCTTGACAGGAGGATGAGAACTTCAAAACAAGGGAATGTGGAATACCTTCGAGTTGGTATTAAATGCACAAATCCAAGCAAACCTAAATGGATTGAGGTTGCAAAAGTGAGGGAGTTGTACCCTCATCTTCAAATTGACTGAAAGTAGTCTTTTGGCAGTCCAAAAGCTTCACAATGTGGAGGAGTGATCCAGGGTATCAAACTATGCTAAAAAATCAAAGTGCTCAGAATTGCTTCAAAACGGACTCGTACGTAGTCCTCGTCCTCACGATCCCAACACAACTTGAACAGGTTCAAATGAATGTCATATGTGAGAGATATCACATTCTGTCCATTTCCTCAATTAAAAAAAAAAATGTTGATTGTACAGTCCATACAGTCTGACGTGGCAGGGTCATACTATTGATGTGGCAAGGTCGTATTGTTGATGTGGCAGGTTCGTACTAATGATGTGGCAAGGTGTTGATTTGGCACATGACGTGGACCTATCCGAGTTCGACATGTATCATGTTGTGGACCAATGGGCTGCCATGTGGCAACCCTTTGTGGTATAAAAGTTTGGTCATATTCTGCGAGGGTCGAACCCACAAACTCCGGGACAAATGGAAATAACTTGGCGCAGGCCGGGCTACTAGCCCTCCTGCCATATGTTTCTTATCCATATACCTTTGCATAAATATTTAAGTTTGAACAATGGTTTGGTTGGGTGAAGAAAGGTTCTAGGTCTAGCCCCAGCCATGGTCACGAGCTCACAAATGAACCATACACCATATGTCCGTAAGGCACAGGGGATACAAATGGTTAAGCCCTTAGTCATACATTGCCACATGAGCACCCAATGTGTGCGAGGGTTCAAACGGTCTAGCATGTTAGCACCGCCATTTTTCTTTCCATTTAGAGTCAGTTTTAGTCGAGTTATGGCCCATGTGTCCAAACATGTGAAGTCAGGTACATAGAAATGAAAGGGTTGAAGTTAACAAGTGGTCGGTTGGCCCTTGGAAATGGGAAGGGATGTCAGAGTTGAAACATGCGTAAAAGGTACATGTATGTCGTTTCCAGAAGGTCGGGTCCCGTCAAAATTAGTCTCTAGGTGCCCCAGGTCGAGTCAAGTAGTTAATGGAAGTCGCGTCGGTAAGTGTTGTAACTATTATCAATTCGTCATGAGATCCGGAGGAATGAAAAATCGCGGTGTTCTTATCATGTATGCTCTATAGCCCTTATCGCCTATACTTTACACGTGGGGATGTGTTATGGAAAATATGCATCTCGATTCGAAACATCCATTCGCCATGAATTCAATATTCTTTGGCACAATTCTTGCTTCCACCCGATCGGTTAAAAATCCCAGAGGTTCTTCACCCAGGTCATTCATGAAATCAGATTCAGGCTATGTCGGTGAGTTTTCTCATAGGCCAAGGTTGATCAAATTCTCCATCTTGGGCATCCTCCAGATCCACTATGCGCAAGATAGATATTGGTTGTGCCATGGCGACTTTGCAAAACATAAAGAAGGGCATGCGGAGTGGTAGAACCGCCAGACTTGAGCCCCAAATTGATTGGGATTATTTCTCTCTCACAACAGGCATTACCAACGATAAAAGGAGAATTTTTGGCACCACCCGCAAGAATGATGACACCACATTGCACAGAACTTGGAGTGGGAGGAACTGCACAGGAAAGAAGGACAGTAGGAGCCCTGTCTCCAAAACAACAGATACCTCGGAGAAGGGGCAGACCAAGGAAGAACAAGGAAGTTGTGGAAACTCGAATCTCAGATGAGCCGTGCGCACGATCGATCGTTGAACATTTACTTATGCACGACGTCCGCCTGGAGCATTTGGAAGGGACCAGCCGAGAAAGTGGGAGCAGAACGAGAAGGATGGATGCCGCGGGTACAAATGATCAAGAGACATCTCAGTAGCTAAAGCAAGCGAAACTAGCCATTCTCGAACTGTACCAAGAAAATAGGGAGTTGAGACAATAGTTGGCGACAAAGGCCATAGAAGCATCAACAACACAAGGTCGGGAAGGGAACGTGACGTGGCTCAAAAGATAGCTCATAGAGGTGGAGAATACAATTGTACAGTTGCACGAAGCACAACGGTTGTTGGAAGAAAGGTATGCCAAACACTCCAGAGAACGTGAAGCGATTGAAGGGATAGCCCACGCAGCTCTTGCCAGTGAGCAAAAAAAAAAAGATTATCCAAGCTCATTCCAGTATTCACAAACATAAGGCCAATCTTGACAATTTTTAAGGAGACGTTGCCCAAGACATTTTTCCATGTTAATAACGGTTGTGATTGTCTATAGCCACTTGTCGCACACACTTCCCCAGAAAATGAACATGCGACGGAAAATCAAAGCCGGTACGACAGACAGAGGGACTCTAACAGACACTTGTCCACCCAGACATCTGGTCAAAGGAAAGCATTGACACATCATTCCCCATGAAAATACCTGATCGAGAACCGAATTCCCGTGGCGGATTACAAACAATCATGATGTAGCCAAATGTGTTTGTAGTCTATTTTTGGAAAATGTCATACGAAGAGTTTTGTAACACAGAACAATCAGTTTCCTAGTTTGTAGAGATAGTAGTTAGAAGAGTAGGGTAGTCCAAGCGATGCCCTCGTTTATATATTTGATCTTTTCGATGTAAGCTAGGTTGCTTGGAAAAATTAGTATAGACAGTAGCCATTGTATGTAAATTTGAGTTCAACCGAAATTTAATGCAAAATTCTTGTATCTTTGATGAAAAGATTCTAATTGTAGGAGTTGAATGTATTGTTTTCCCTTCTTTGCGTACGTACTTCCTGTTTCATTTATTCATATCTTTTTCTATCTAAATCAGAACGAAATTTTGAACCTGCGGATTCATTGCGCAATGCCCCTTGTTCGCGCCATTTAGACAAAACGTTTTCTTCTAAAGTTAACTTTGAATTCATCCGCAGCAGTACTCCAAGTTACTTCCTGTGTTTTTCCTCTCGCCACACATTACTATTTTGCACTGAAGATTGTTGCTCGCTTAGCTTTTATCCTCTCAAATTTCAGTCACCGAGTCATTTGTTTCTTTAATTTTCTCAAATTGACTCCATAGCCCAAAGTCTTACTCTCTTGCGCCAATATAACCAAAACCCATTATTTCAAAGGTGTTAAATGTAGCCATTGCTTTAAAGTCATATTCTGTGCTGAGACAACGTCTCCCGAGAGAGCCCTCTCCAGATCTAAAAGGCTAGTTTTGGATCTCAAAGTTGGTTGAAAAAGTTACCTTTGTCGTTTGTTTATCAACTGAACCAATTTACAGAGTGCTAACATTCTGGCACCATTGTCGGGGATGAAATTGAATAGATTTTACCTAGGAGAACGACTAATGTTGTAGTTTGACCCCTGAGGATAACAGAGGGACAAACATTTGTACCAGCTAAAACCTTTACTCTGGCAACTCCAGTTAAAAATCCCAGTAGCTCCTAGCAGCAGAGTTCAAGAACCCTGGCTCTGAAGACGATATATACCAAAGAAAATCCTCGCCCAAACCCTGCATAGCCTATGTACGACCCCGAGAAAATTCTGCGCAGGACCAGAGAGCAAGTGTCAAACCCGTTCTATTACTTGGATAGAAGTATGTCATTACCAAAAGAGGACGCACAAACCATCGATGAACTTGAGTTTGACGCATTTTTTGAGCAAACCCTGTTCATATCTAAGTCGGAAACCATCTTGGACGAGATAGTTTTTGACCAGAAGATATTCCAAGCCCTGATATCTAATAGTATCCCCCAAACCCCAAATGCTCCTAGAGTTATGGCCACCAAATTCGCCCCCCCCTCATTCTGCCAGCCCAACTACATGACTTGCCTCAGAATTACAGCTAGAGAATTAAGCTCTACGATGTTGAAGGGAACGTTTCAACCCAGAAGCATCTGGATTAGTTCAACGACTTCATTGACCTGGAAGAGGTAGAGTATGCAAATGCGAAAATGAGGTTGTTCGCGTAGAGTTTTGCGGGGGAGGTGAGAAAGTGGTTTAAATCCCTACAACCAACAACTATTCAAGACTTCACCGCTTTCAAAACGACCTTCATTACCAGATGGGGAGACAAGAAGAACCCCTTGTAGTTGTTAACGCAGTAAAATAATATGAAGAAGGCATCGAAAGAGACGGTGCAAGAATTCTCAGCCCATTTCATGAAGGTTTATAACTCTATTCCTGCAGAAGTCCAGCCACCTATCGGGGATGCACGACTAGTTAGAAGACTAGGGTAGTTAGATAGTAGTTAGAAGACTAGGGTAGTCCAAGCGACGCCCTCGTTTATATATTTGATCTTTTCGATGTAAGCCAGGTTGGTTGGCAAAATTAGTATAGACAGCAACCATTGTATGTAAATTTGAGTTCGAACGAAACTCAATGCAAAAGTCCTGTAGCTTTGATCAAAAGATTCTAATTGTAGCAGTTGTATGTATTTTTTTCTCTTCTTTGTTTTCGTACTTCATGTTTCATTTATTCATATATTTTTATGTCTAAATTGGAATGAAATTTCGAACCTGTGGATTCG
>JASDQU010712952.1:37369-51599 GCA_032191745.1 Picea mariana
AAAATGTTTTGTCTAATTGGCGCGAACAAGGGGTGCTGCGCAACGAATCCACAGGTTCAAAATTTCATTCCAATTTAGACAGAAAAATATATGAATAAATGAAACATGAAGTACGAAAACAAAGAAGAGAAAAAAATACATACAACTGCTACAATTAGAATCTTTTGATCAAAGCAATAGGACTTTTGCATTGAGTTTCGTTCGAACTCAAATTTACATACAATGGCTACTGTCTATACTAATTTTGCCAACCAGCCTAGCTTACATCGAAAAGATCAAATATATAAACGAGGGCGTCGCTTTGACTACCCTAGTCTTCTAACTATTATCTATACAAACTAGGAAACTAAATGTTCTGCGTTACAAAACTCTTTGTATGACATTTTCCAAAAATAGACAACAAACACATCTCACTACATCATGATTGTTTGTAATCCACCATGGGAATTCGGTTATCTATCAGGTATCGTCATGGGGAACGATGTGTCAATGATTTCCTTCGACCAGATGTCTGGGTGGACAAGTGTCTGTCAGAGTCCCGCTGTTTGTTGTAACGGCTTTGATTTTCTGCCACGCGTTCATTTGTCAGGGAAGTGTGCGCAACAAGTGGCTCTAGACAGTCACGACCGTTATTAACATGGAAAAATGTCTTGGGCGACGTCTCCTTCAAAATTGTCAAGATTGGCCTTCTTCTTGTGAATACAAGAATGAACTCGACTAATCTTGTTTTTTCTACTCCCTGGCGAGAGCTGCGCAGGCTATCCCTTTGGCCACTTCACATTCTCTGGAGTGTTTGGCATACCTTTCTTCAGATAGACGATGTGCTTCGTGCAACTGTACAATCGTATCTTGCGACTCTCTAAGCTGTCTTTTGAGCCACGTCATGTTCCCTTCGTGGCCTTGTGTTTCTGATGCTTCTGTGGCCTTTGTCGCTAGTTGTTATCTCAGTTCCCTATTTTCTTGGTACAATCCCTCTTTCCTACGTAGTTCCTCCCACTCCAAGTTTCGCATAGTGTGGTGTCATCGTTCCTGCAAGCGATGGGAAATTCCTATTTTATCCTTGGGAATGCCTGTTGTGAGTGAGAAATAATCCCAATCACTTTGGGGCTTGGGTCTGGCGGTTCTACCACTTCATGCACCCTTCTTTGTGTTTTGAGAAGTCGTCATGGTGCGACCAGTATCTATCTTGTGTGCAATGGATCTAGCAGATGCCCAAGGTGGAGAATTTGATCAACCTGGGCCTATGAGAAAACTTACTGACAGAGCTTGAATCTGATTTCGTGAATGACCTGGGTGAAGAACCTCTGGGATTTATAACCGATCGCGCGGAAGGAAGAATCGTGAGAAAGAATACTGAATTCATGGCAACTGGATGTTTCGAATCGAGATGCAAATTTTCTATAACACATCCCCGCGTGTAAAGTACACACGATAAGGGCTGCAAAGCATACATGATACGAACGTTGTGATTTTTCCAACACTTACTGATGCGACTTCCATTAACTACTTGACTCGACATGGGGCACGTAGAGACTAATTTTGACAGGGGACAAACTTCTGGAAACGACATACCCGTACCTTTTACGAATGTTTCAACTCTAACATCCCTTCCCGTTTCCAAGGGCCAACCGACCACTTGCTGACTTCGACCCTTTCATTGCTACGAACTTCAATTCACATGTTTAGACACATAGTCCATAACTCAACTAAAATCGACTCTAAACGGAAAGAAAAATGGTGGCGCTAACAGTTGGAGCCAACGGGGATGCTATCATCCCCGCGAGGTAGCAAAGAACAGTAGACCATGTGCCTGGCCATTGGGTCTTATTTCAACTCTTCGGCACTGCAATACAAAAAACAAAAACACAACCTAAACCTACCGACACAACTTCTAAAGACTCAACATAAACTTAGGGCCTTCACTTCGGGCTTCAATTTTCTGCTGACCTACTGACTCAACACAAAAAATAAAACGACTATTTACAATGACAAATGACTTAAATGAATTTTATTTCGTTAGATAATTCTTGAGGAACCTATCGTTTACAGGCCCCCAACCAAAGCATTCTCCATTTAATCCTTCTAGGAAATAAGCATTTCTCCCGCCATAATCGTTGATTTTGAATGGACCTGTCCAAAGATGGTTGAACTTTTCATGCTTCCCTTTATCTTCATTCCTCGCATCCCATCTCAGCAATAGCTCCCCTATCTAAAAATCTTCCTGCTTAGAACGCTTGTCGAAGGCTTTCTTCATCCTCTCCTGATGGAGCTGTGATCGATTATACACCTGTTCCCTCACCTATTGTGTGTGATTTAGCTGATTTATTCTCCTTTGCACATCGTTTGGCTTGGACTCCTGTTCTTGCAACAATTTTTTGACGGACGGCCCCAGTGAGGTAGGGAAAATCGCGTTTGCACCATAAATGATATGAAAAGGTGACGTTGAGATGGACTTCTTGGTGGTAACCCGATTTTCCCACAATGCATAGAAGAGCTTTTTATGACAATCTTTCTTATTGTCTTGCAGTGGTCTTTTGATGATCCTGGTTAGTCTTTTATTTGAGGATTGTGCTAACTCATTTCCTTGTGGATAGTACGTCGTGGAATGCCCCAGGGTTATATTGTAATCCTGACAAAACTTTTCCATCCTCTTGGATTTGAATGCGACCACGTTGTCTGTTATGATCTTAACGGGGCATCCAAATCTCGATAAGATGTTTGTCTCTAGAAATTGGATGATGACTGTGTCGGTAGCTTGCTTCATTGGGATCACTTCTATCCATTCCGTGAAGTAGTCAGTGGCTGTGAGTATCCATTTGTTATGCGCAGAGGATGGTGGATTTATTTCCCTTATGAAATCCAGATCCCACTGCATGAAAGGTGCCTCGACCGAGATCAACTTTAGTGGAAGGGGTTGCAGCTTTCGTCTCTTGTCGAAAATATGACATTCGTGGCAGCTCGAGACCTCTTTGTACACGTCTGCAAAGATTGTAGGCCAATATTAACCCGCCCTGAGGATTTTTTGCGTGGTGGTTTTCCAGTAGTGGTGTCCTCCGCAATCACCTTTGTGAAATTCTTCTATGGCTCACCTCACATCATTTTCCAACAAACAACTCAGTAATACCCCCCAGGGTCTTTCCAGTAAAGTGAGTTGTCCAGGATGTATAACTTAACCGCTTTAAGCTTGAGAAATCTGGCCTTAGTATTACTTACGCCTAGAAGGGCCTGGAGATTTCTCAACACGTAGATGATGCATGT
The DNA here is from genome assembly GCA_032191745.1 of Picea mariana. Classification (NCBI taxonomy): domain Eukaryota; kingdom Viridiplantae; phylum Streptophyta; class Pinopsida; order Pinales; family Pinaceae; genus Picea; species Picea mariana. The sequence goes on from JASDQU010712952.1 coordinate 40,628, forward strand.
GTACTACAACGAATTGACGAACTCCTGGGACACCTGCACAGTCATTTCTTCCCGAGGACTCTCTAACAGATTGACAATGAAATTTATTCCCACAACATCGCAATCTGACTGCGCCATTAGCTCCGCAAGGCCCTGACCCTTAATTAGTTTCGTAGGCTTGATCTCTAGGTCATATTCTAGCATGGCCGCTATCAACTTACCTCTCCTCCCTTCGGGGTCAGGCTGAGTTAGGATATCCTTTACTGAGTTGTTGGGCACATAAGCGATAACGTGGGAATGCAATAAGTACGTCTTGAACTCCTTCAAGGATTTCAATAAGAATATGCTTGTTTTTTCCATAATGTCGTACCTTAATGGAGCATCCTGCTGAAATAAGCTATAGGATTCTTGAAGTTCTGCTCGTCTTTCGACAACAACACGCCGACAATAGTGTGTTCTGAGGTGAATGAAAACAGAATGAAATCTTTCGTAAAGTTTGGACTGGCTAGCATAGGAGATTTAGTCAGCGCCACCTTGATATCTTTAAATGACTTCTTGGCCTCCAGGTTCCACTTGATCTCGTTTCCCTTCCTGAGCATGCAGGTTATGTTCTTTATAATTTCTGCCAGGTTCGAGATGAATCTCCTCAAGAAGTTTACTTTTCTCAGGAAGGATTGCACTTATTTTTTACTGTGTAGAGTGTCGATATTGAGGATTCCTTCAACCCTGCTGGGGTCTATCTTAATTCCTTCCTTCGAGATAATGTGTCCCAACAGATTCCCTTCTTCCACCCCGAAATGTGACTTCTTTGGATTTAGCGATATGTCGAACTTCCTGCACTTTTGGAAAATTTTCTTCAGATGCTCGAGGTGTTGTTCGTCGAAGGCAAAGTACACCGCGATGTCGTTCAGATAGATCACAATGAACTTGTCCTTTTTGTCAGAAAATGCCATGTCTATTTCCCTCTGGAAAGTGGTTCCAGCATTCATCAGGCTGAAGGGCATCTTGGTGTACATGAACGTTCCCCATGGAGTTGTGAAAGTCATTTTTTCTCTGTCGTCTAGGTGGACCATGATCTGATTATAGCCTGAAAAACCGTTCAGCATGGACATCTTCTGGGACCCCACCACCTTTTACAGGATATAGTCCATTTTGGAAAGATGGTAGTGATCCTTGAGGAACACTTTGTTCAAATTTTGGAAGTATACACATAGTCTTATCTCGCCACTCTTCTTTCTTATGAGCACCAGGTTAACTACCCATTTCGAGAATCCTAAAGAAATGATAATCTTAGCGTCGAAAAGTTTCTTTACCTCCTTTTCGATCAACGACAGTAACAGGGGATTTATCCATCTTAGCTTCTGTTTGAAAGGTTTTTGATCTTCTTTGAGAGGGATAACATGATAGATTACTTTAGAGTCATACACCTTCAAATCATCATAGCTCCATGCAAAAACATCCGAAAATTCCTTCATGAGCTTGCCGTAGTCTTGCTTGACCTATGGAGTGAGAATTTTCGATAATTTGATCATTTTCGGGTTCTCCTCAGTCCCGATGTTGCAGTATTCCACGTCCTCTTCGCTTGCAGTGATTTTGGGATTTTTAGCCACATCATTTTCGTCAAACATCATTTCCAGCGACATTAACCCCTTCAGAATGATGTTATTTTTCAGTTGTGTTATGTCCCTTCCCGTGATCTGGTTCTAGAAAGGGTCGTCATTACTGCGCGCATCCGCGCTCCCATCTTCGTCACAATAGCATTCATCATAAATGTTTATGTTAGTGAAGTCATTGTTCATCTGAAGAAATCTTTCTACCTACTTGTCGTCCTCAAACACTTGCCAGTATTTGATATTATCAGGCACTGTCGGCCGGTGTTTGACTTCAATCTTGTATTTTTTGTTTGGGAAGATGGGGATTTTAAAAACTGAGGCCGAGGTGGCCAACGCGTTGATGATCTAATTTTTCTCCCTCGGGATAGCAGATAGATCATACTCTAAAAATTCCTCGAGGAGGTTCAACACCAAGTTTCTGTATGCTCTCATCCTGGGGTGTTTCATCTGATATACACCTTTAACCTAATTTATGACCAGTTTGGAGTCTCCACGCACTACTATCCTCTTTGCGCCTAATTCTTTCAACACCTTCAGGCCAAGAATCAATGCCTCATACTCGACCATGTTGTTTGTGCATTTGAACACGAGTTTGTATGAGCACAACTTTGTGCCCACTTCAGGGGGGATTACCCATACGCCATTACCTGCTCCTTCTTTTCTAACAATGCCATCGAAACTCATGTTCCACATCGCATTTTTCGTGCGGTCTTTTGAGTCGACTCACTCTACGGCTTCCCGCGCAGTTTCCTCATCGACTATCATGACAGTTGTCAGTTCTTCTTGTTCAAAACTCAAGTCATTGTAGAATATAGAAGAACCAACCTCAGTGTATATGGATTATATGGGGTGGTTGTTTGACTGCGTCTTGCTGCTTATCATGTATTTTAGTAACACTTCTCTATACAACATTTTGTCCTAGCCAAAGATAGGGATGATGGCGTATGACATGTCCATTTGTAGGGTCCCCTTTAGCTTCGCAACCCACGATCTAGACAACAACATGCCAAACTTAGGAGGTATTTCCGTCACGACTACATCCATAAGCATGTTCTTTGAAGGAATTTGGGCCAATGACACGACCAAGTCCTTGATGAGCCCCAAGAACTTGACTTTCCTCGAATCAAAGGAGAAAAGGTCTTTGTATGGACTAGTGATATCCAAACCCAATTCATCCATGATCACCTTTGGCATGAGGTTGTGCAACGTGCCAGAATACAACATGGCGTTATGTAGGGTCATATCGTGAACCTTTAGACTGACGTAGAACTGAGGTACGTCCTCAGTATCACTTGTCTCCTCAACGCGCGAACCAAACAAAATAGTCGGGTGATCGTCTTGAACATTCAAAGTATCGGGGGTCCCTCCCATTTTCAACATTTTTATAATTTGCTCCCGATACTCACCCTTTTTGATAAGTTCGTTGAATGGGACAAAGATTTTGATTTTAGCCATTTCATGCTCAAAATTAAAAGGGGGACAAACTTTCTCTACCTCTTTTCCACCTGCTTCTTGGCTTGCTTCCAGAGTTTTCTTCGGGGCCTCCTCCTTCGACTTTTTCTTCTCCGTCGTATCCTTGGCCGCGTTGTCCGGCCTTGGTAGACTTGTGGAAGGGGTTTTTGCCAAATTTTTTCTTATGGGATTTGTCTACTGAGGCTCAACAAATGCTTCCTTTCTCCTGAGGTTATATTTCTTCTGAAACTGCATGGTGGCATTCTGATAACCTTTTCTGAATTCTTTAGTTTCCCATGACAACATGTCATCAGTTTCCCCAATCCATGCATCGTTCGTCTCCAGCATAGAATCGTCTTTTCCGATCATGTACTGATCATGTTCACTCTTTGTCAAAAACACGCGTGGGTTCTTGTCATTGCAACAATGCATTTGGTCTTCGAACTCCTGCTCAAAGTCTCCATCCGCGTAGTTGTTTTGGAACAGAGGCCTTGGATGCTGGTCGCCTTGGTCTCTATGTTCCTTCTATCTAGTCTAAGGAACTTGACCTCTCCTAAGGTTCTGATTCCTGGGCTGAGGGTCCTACTGTTCCCAGGTAGCGGGTCTGTTTCCCACAGACATTTTCTCCATTATCTTTTCCATGGTTCTCATCATTAAGTTGAATTTGTCATCTGTGGAACTCGACGTTGATGGTTGTGCGTCTCCTTGGGGCCTCTTATCGCCTCTGTTGAATCTATGTCTGATCTTCCCCGAGGCCATCATATTTACCTCGTCTTCGATCGCATTGCTCATTATCGCGTCTAGGCTCACTAATCTTATTTCTCTCAACAACAAGGTGAAATCTTTGTCGAAGGAGTCGGGGTATCGCAACTGCGCATCCCCGATAGGTGGCTGGACTTCTGCAGGAATAGAGTTATAAACCTTCATGAAACKGGCTGAGAATTCTTGCRCCGTCTCTTCCGATGCCTTCTTCATATTATTTTACTGCATTAACAACTGCAAGGGGTTCTTCTTGTCTCCCCATATGGTAATGAAGGTTGTTTCGAATGCGGTGAAGTCTTGAATAGTTGTTGGTTGTAGGGATTTAAACCACTTTCTCACCTCCCCCGCAAAACTCTACGTGAACAACCTCATTTTTGCGTCTGCATACTCTACCTCTTCCAGGTCAACGAAGTCGTTGAACTAATATAGATGCTTCTGGGATGAAACGTTCCCTTCAACATCGTAGAGCTTAATGCTTTAGCTGTAATTCTAAGGCAAGTCATGTAGTTGGGCTGGCAGAATGAGGGGGGCGAATCTGGCAGCCATAACTCTAGGAGGATTTGGGGTTTGAGGGATATTATTATATATTAGGGCTTGGAATCTCTTATGGTCAAAAACTATCTCGTCCAAGATGGTTTCCGACTTAGATATGAACAGGGTTTGCTCAAAAAATGAGTCAAACTCAAGTTCGTCGATGCTTTGCGCGTCCTCTTTTGGTAATGACAGAATTCTATCCAGGTAATAGAACGGGTCCAACGCTTTCTCTCTGGTCCTGCGTAGTATTTTCTCAGGGTCGTACACAGGCTCTGCAGGGTTTGGGTGAGGATTTGCTCTGGTATATATCGTCTTCGGAGCCAGGGTTCCTGAACTGCGCTGCTTGGAGTTACTGGTCTTTTTAACTGGAGTTGCCAGAGTAAAGGTTTCAGCCGGTACAAATGTTTGTCCCTCTGTTATCCTTAGGGGTGAAACTGCAATGTTAGTCGTTCTCCCAGGTAAAATCTATTCAATTTCATCCCCGACAATGGCGCCAGAATGTTAGCACTCCGTAGATCGGTTCGGTTGATAAACAAACGACAAAGGTAACTTTTTCAACCAACTTTGAGACCCGAAACTAGCCTTTCAGATATGGAGAGGGCTCTCTTAGGAGATGTTGTCTCAGCACAGGATATGACTTTAAAGCAATGGCTACATTTAACACCTTTGAAATAATGGGTTTTGGTTATATTGGCACAAGAGAGTAAGACTTTGGGTTATGGAGTCAATTTGAGAAAATTAAAGAAACAAATGACTCGGTGACTGAAATTTGAGAGGATAAAGGCTAAGCGAGCAACAATCTTCAGTGCAAAATAGTAATGTGTGGCGAGGGGAAAAACACAGGAAGTAACTCGGAGTACCGCTGTGGATGAATTCAGAGTTAACTTTAGAAGAAAACATTTTGTCTAAATGGCACGAACAAGGGGCGTTGCACAAGGAATCTACAGGTTCAAAATTTCGTTCTGATTTATATAGAAAAAGATATGAATAAATGAAACAGGAATTACATACGCAAAGAAGGGAAAACAATACATACAACTGCTACAATTAGAATCTTTTCATCAAAGCTACAAGAATTTTGCATTAAATTTCGGTTGAACTCAAATTTACATACAATGGCTACTGTCTATACTAATTTTCCCAAGCAATCTAGCTTACATCGAAAAGATCAAATATATAAACGAGGGTGTCGCTTGGACTACCCTATTCTTCTAACTACTATCTCTACAAACTAGGAAACTGACCGTTCTATGTTACAAAACTCTTCGTATGACATTTTCCAAAAATAGACAACAAACACATCTAGCTACATCATGATTGTTTTTAATCTGCCACAGGAATTCGGTTATCGATCAGGTATTGTCATGGGGAATGATGTGTCAATGCTTTCCTTCGACCATATGTCTGGGTGGACAAGTGTCTATTAGAGTCCCTCTGTCTGCCGTACCGGCTTTGATTTTCTGTCGTGTGTTCATTTGTTGGGGAAGTGTGTGCGACAAGTGGCTATAGACAATCACGACCGTTATTAACATGACAAAATGTCCTAGGCTACGTCTCCTTAAAAATTGTCAAGATTGGCCTTCTGTTTGTGAATACAGGAATGAAATCGGCGAATCTTTTTTTTCTGCTCGCTGGCGAGAGCTGCGTGGGCTATCCTTTTGGTTGCTTCACATTCTCTGGAGTGTTTGGCATACCTTTCTTCCAACAACCGTTGTGCTTCGTGCAACTGTACAATCGTATCCTGCACTTCTATGAGCTATCTTTTGAGCCACGTCACGTTCCCTTCCCGACCTTGTGCTATTGATGCTTCTGTGGCCTTTGTTGCCAACTGTTGTATCAACTCCCTATTTTCTTGGTACAGTTCAGTGATGGCTAGTTTTGCTTGCTTCAGCTACTGAGATGTCTCTTGATCATTTGTACCCGTGGCATCCATCCTTCTCATTCTTCTCCCACTTTATCGGCTGTTCCCTTCCAAAGGCTCCAGGCAGACGTTGTGGATAAGTAAATGTTCAGTGATCGATCGTGCGCATGGCTCATCTGAGATTCGAGTTTCCACAGCTTCCTTGTTCTTCCTTGGTCTTCCCCTTCTCCGAGGTATCTGCTGTTGGGGAGACAGGGTTCCTACTGTTCTTCTTTCCTGTGCAGTTCCTCCCACTCCAAGTTCTGCACAATGTGGTGTCGTCGTTCTTGCAGGTGGCGCCAAAAATTCTCCTTTTATCGTTGGGAATGCCTATTGTGAGAGAGAAATAATCCCAATCAATTTGGGGCTCAGGTCTGGCAGTTCTACCACTCCGCACACCCTTCTTTATGTTTTCCGAAGTTGCCATGGTGCGACCAATATCTATCTTGCACATAGTGGATCTAGCGGATGCCCAAGGTGGAGAATTTGATCAACCTGGGCCTATGAGAAAACTTACCGACAGAGCCTGAATCTGATTTCATGAACGACCTGGGTGAAGAACCTCTAGGATTTATAACTGATCGGGTGGAAGGAAGAATCGTGCCAAAGGATATTGAATTCATGGCGAATGGATGTTTCGAATCGAGATGCATATTTTCCATAACACATCCCCACGTGTAAAGTATAGGCGATAAGGGTTGCAGAGGATACATGATACAAACACCGCGATTTTTCATTCCTCCGGATCTCATGATGAACTGATAATAGTTACAACACTTACTAACACGACTTTCATTAACTACTTGACTCGACCTGGGGCACCTAGAGACTAATTTTTACGGGACCGGACCTTCTGGAAACGACATACCCGTACCTTTTACGCATGTTTCAACTCTGACATCCCTTACCATTTCCAAGGGCCAGCCGACCACTTGTTGACTTTGACCCTTTCATTTCTATGTACCTGACTTCACATGTTTGGACACATGGGCCATAACTCGACTAAAACCGACTCTAAATGGAAAGAAAAATGGCAATTCTAACATGCTAGACTGTTTGAACCCTCGCACACATTGGGTGGTCATGTGGCAATGTATGACCAAGGGCTTAACCATTTGTAGCCCCTACACCTTCCGGACATATGGTGTATGGTTCATTTGTGAGCTCGTGACCATGGTTGGGGCTAGACCTCGAACCTTTCTCCGCCCAACCAAACCATTGTTCAAACTTAAATATTTACACAAAGGTATATGGATAAGAAACATATGGCAGGAGGGCTAGTAGCCCGGCCTGTGCCAAGTTATTGCCACTTGTCCTGGAGTTTGTGGGTTCGACCCCCGCAGAATATGACCAAACTTTTATAACACAGAGGGTTGCCACATGACAACCCATTGGTCCACAACATGACACATGTTGAACTCGGATAGGTCCACATCATGTGCCAAATCAACACCTTGCTACATCACCAATACGACCCTGCCACGTCAACAATATGAACTTGCCACGTCAATAGTACGACCCTGCCACGTTAGACTGTATGGACTGTACAATCAACAACTTTTTTTTTTAATTGAGGAAATGGACAGAATGCGATATCTCTCGCATATGACATTCATTTGAACCTGTTCAAGTTGCGTTGGGATCGTGAGGACCTGGACTACTTACGAGTCTGTTTTGAAGCAATTCTGAGCACTTTGTTTTTTTAGCATATTTTGATCCCCTGGATCACTCCTCCACATTGTGAAGCTTTTGTACTGCCAAAAGACTACTTTCAGTCAATCTGAAGATGAGGGTACAGTTCCCTCACCTTTGCAACCTCAATCCATTTAGGTTTGCTTGGATTTGTGCATTTAATACCAACTCAAAGGTATTCCACATTCCCTTGTTTTGAAGTTCTCATCCTCCTATCAAGGATTTTATCTTCATGCAGTTCTGAAAGATATTCTAGAGATAAATCATCTATAGAAGGAATCTGAACATGCTCTCCTTGATCATCAATCAAATGAGGCTCATACAATCTCAAATTCTCAACATTAACAACTGCATACATTTGCATATAAGGAGGCAATTCCAAATGGAAGGCATTGTTACCAATCTTTTCAAGAATCTTGAAAGGTCCATATCTAATTGGTTTCAGTTTTTTACCTTCTCCTTTAAGCCTCTCTTTGCTAATGTAAAGTCAAACTTCATCTCCAACTTGGAAACTGTGATCAACACGATGCTTGTCATGTGTGGTCTTGTACTTGGCTTGTCTCTTTTCCAACTGTTTTTGTACCATTTGATGCACCAACTGAATTTGTTCAATGAACTTCTTTGCTCTATCAATGTCACATTGACCATCAACAACAATATCTTTCCCAAAGATAAAATCTAAAGGAGATTTTAACAAATAACCAAAACATGCCTCAAATGGATATGTTTGAGTCGAAGAGTGCTTAGCCCGATTGTAAGAATGTTGAATGTAGTGTAAGTGCTCATCCCAAAGTTTAGGATGTTTGCTGCAATAGCCATGAAGAATATGTACTACTGTTATATTCACCACTTTTGTTTGACCATCGGTTTGTGGACAAAAAGTTGTTCTCTTTTTCATCTTGGTGTCCATGAGTGCCCATAAGCTTGACTAAAATTTCCCAATAAATCGAGAATCAAAGGGTAACCAAAAATGTACCCAATCATGTTGAAAGAAAATTTGTGTCATTTGTTTAGCTGTAACCTACTTGTTACCAGGCATCAAAATACACATTTTACTAAAACGGTCAACCACAACATAAAGATAATCATGATTCTTTTTAGACATAGGTAGACCTCCTACAAAGTCCATGGAAATGCTTTCCCAAGGACGAGAAGGAAACATAAGTGGAGTACACAAACCCAACTTTTTATTTCTAGGCTTACTTGTAGCACATAGATAACATCCTCTTACATATCTTGAAACACTTTCATTCATTTTAGGCCAATAGAAATACCTTTGCAAATTAGCCATTGTTTTTCCTACACCAAAGTGGCCAACAATAAGAGAAGAATAAGATTCCCTTATGATGTTGACTCTTTCACCCTGTGGAATACATAGCTTGCAAAGATGATAAAAAAGCTTATCATGCACATGGTAATCCAATTCCTCAACTTGGTTAGAATGACACAAAGTTGCATAAACCTCTTTAAAGTCAACATCTAAAGCATATTGTTCAACATAGCTCTCATGCATGGTAGAATTATGCTTAAGAATCATTGAAGCACTAACAATAGGCCTAGAAAGCATATCGACAACTTTGTTATAAATGTCTTTCATATACTTTATAACCAAGTGGAATTGTTGTAGAAAACCCATCCATCTGAAGTGCCTTGCTTGTTGTAGCTTTGTTTGTGATTGTAAGTATTGCAATGGTTGATGATCTGTGTGAATGATAGTTTCTTTTCCCAACAAATAATGTTTCCATTTTTTCACACTTTGCACCAATGCATACAACTCCTTATCATAAGTAGGATAGTTAATCACAACACCATTAAAAGTTTCATAATGTAAACAAATGGGCTTACCATGTTGCAACAAGACTGCTCCCATTGCATAATTGCTTGCATCTGTTTGGATCTCAAATTAGGAAGTGCAAGAACTGGAGTTGAATTAATCTTCTCCTGCAATGCATCAAAAGATTTTTGTTGCTTGCCTCCCCATTGTAAAACTTGCTTGATTCTTGTCACTGCATATAATGGAGCTGCAATTGAAGAGAAATTAGCAATAAACTTTCTCCAATATTGGACTGCTCCCAAAAAACTTCTTACCTCTGTCACATTGTTGGGCTTGGGCCAATCCAAAATGACTTTGACCTTGGAAGGATCAATTTTCAATTCTCCTCCTCCAACAATATGTCCCAAGTAAACAAGTGAGGTATTTCCAAACTCACATTTAGACATCTTCAAAAACAATTTTTCTTTCTTTAAGACATCCAAAGCCTGCTTTACATGCATAACATTCTCTTCACTAGATTTTCTAAATATCAAAATTCCATCCAAGTATACAATCACACAATCATCAAGAAAAGGCCTTAAAACATCATTCATAACTCTCATGAATGTAGAAAGAGAATTACAAAGTCCAAATGGCATTACCATCCACTCAAACAAACCTTGCTTTGTTTTGAAACTTGTATTCTATGTGTCTCCTTCAACAATCCTAATCTGGTTATATCCACTTCTCAAATCCAACTTAGTAAAATACTTAGCATCTTTCAATTGATCAAGAAAATCATCAATTCTAGGAAGAGGATAACGATTATTTATCGTAATCTTGTTCAAGGCTCTGAAATCTACACACATGCGCCACGTACCATATTTCTTTGGCACTAAAACAATTGGTGAACAACATGGCGATGTGCTTGGCATGATGAACCCTTTGTTAAGCAACTCTTGGATTTGTTTTTTAATTTCAACATTCTCCATGACTGACATCCTGTACATACCAATGTTTGGAAGAGGTCAATCTTGTTGCAATTGTATCTCATGTTGGTTACCCCTTTTTGGAGGCAATCCTTTTGGTTCCTGAAACATCTCATCGTACTAGTTAACAACCTCATATAAATCAGATTTCAACTTTGCATCACAACCTTGGAAAGCTTCTTTTTCAACATTGTCTTTGGGTTTGATCATCAAGAGGACAAAATTATTTTTATCATTGAATAATCTCTTCATTTGTCCAACATTTACAAGTGACAAATTTAGCTTCTTTGTATGTGCT
>JASDQU010712956.1:7323-18921 GCA_032191745.1 Picea mariana
CTTGTAGAGTTGTACTCTATTTAGTTGTTGTTGAAAAAACCCCAGATTGAAGTCCATAATAAAAAGAAAAATTGTACATACATCTTGCTTTCCTTGTGGAGATGATTTGTTGATGATATATTGCTGATATATGTTGCTAACATGTATTCACATATAACTAATTATTAATGACAACAATGAGTAATGAGTAAATGTCGAATGCTGACTAATGCGTTTTTTGTAAGAGGTAAGTTTTGGGAAAAGGATCCCCACACTCATTCACCCCCCCCCTCTAAGTGTGGTAGGTGTGTCCAACAAGAAGAGTCAAGTGAGAGAGCCTTATGGTATTGTAAGATCTTTAGTTGGGTGCGAAGATCAACCCTGCAGCTGGGTGCATAAGGAGGGAAGAGAAAGAGAGGAGAAGAAAGAATATATGCTAGCTAATAGCGTAGACAAGAACTGTAAGCTTTACCTTAATATATCATAAGCACAGTTATGTGGATGTATCCCTAGAGAGAGGGTGAACCACGTATATCCTGTGTCGAATGTGTGATTGATGCTTTGATATTTTTCATTGTTATATTGTTCTTTGCATTGCTATGGTAGATACGATCTATAGTTGTGTCAGGTAGATCTGGTTGGATAATTGATATATGTATGTTGTGTTATTCTATAGTAGATCCACTTGATATTCCCCTTGGTTGTAGATATCTCTATCCTGCAGCCCCCTCATAGCTCCTTTGGGTGAGACTGCATCTACTTCGCTGGTGTTGCCGAAAGGGCTAGTAGAAAGGGCTTGTTGGTGCACTCTTGGAGCCGAACCCTGGGTTTGCCCTTGTGCCAACAAATGGTTCTGTTGTCAGGATAGGAATATTTGTGAAGGAATGTCAAGGTGGTTTCCATCGAAGACAAATATTCAAAAGTGGATAGAGGATCAAGAGAAGGAATTCGTTGAAGCCCATAATAAGAACCCTAATATTAGCATCGAGGATTGGCTAGAAAGATATATCTTCACTAATATAAATGAGATATTCTTTGGAGGGATCCATCAGGAGCTATCTGAGTGGCTAGCTAGATTAGTCGATACCCAGTTTGAGATCTGATCTAGACTTCATGTGTTCTGGACGTCATAGTTGATCAAGAAGGTCAAGAAAGATGATAACATCGTATCATGAGCAGCAGATCATTGATTTGATAGTACCATTGCAGGGTACATCACAGAGTTTGTTGTTGATAGAGTAGAGTCGTACAACCAAGCTAAAAGATATTTCTTCAAGGGACCTAGAGGAAAATTTTTACATTTTCTAAAGTTGAGAATCAAGATGATGTTGCATGAAAATAATGTCTTGAAGATATAGTAGATTGGTTGAATCTGAAAAAGATAATGTTCAAGAATTCAGACAACGACAGTGACACAGAAGATGAACATACACACAATGGAAGAGTATTCAGAGGGGTTCACCTTAAGAACCTGTTCAAGCAAAACTACATAGAAGAGGGTTTCTACAGTGGAGAAGAGGCAGATATGACAGAAGAAGAACGTTCAAAACCCACTAGAGAAGAGGAAAAGGAAGTTGAAGAACTTCGTCGGGATGAGATGGAAACCTCAGGGACTGCAGAGACTGTTGAAGTAAGTACGGTTATCCTTCCTGTTGAATCATTATTAATAAACAAGAGTAATCCCAATCACCAGAGCATCCAAAGAACTGCCCATAGTATCCCACCACATATTCAATCAGGAACCCTAGGAATATTTATGGAAGATGAGATGAGACTCCCTATCTTTAGAGGAGATGGATATGAAGATCCTGATCAACACTAGTTCCTGTGTGAGGCCGTATGGAACATTAAAAATGCCATAGATGAATATGTCAAAAGAACCCAGTTCAGTACAACTCTCAAAGATCATGCACTGAGTTGCTACATGAAACTTGTCCAAGGACTTGCATAGCCTAAGCCACTGAATCAGATCAAGAACGTGTTGATTGCAGAATTCAAGAAACCTAAGTCAGAATCCCAATGTATCACAGAGCTGAAAGAAATCAAGTAGAAGGTAGTTGAACCTGTTTGGGAGTTTGATGAGAGATTCAAGACCTTAACAAGCCAATTAACTTTTCAGATCCCAGACAAGTAGAACAAGGAATGGTTCATTGATGCCCTGCTACCACACATCAGAGTTTCGTTGATAAAGTAGAATATTTCTTCATAGGATGAGGAGTTGGAGATCGCCATGAAGTTCTAATTAGCCCCCATTGGAGAATCCAACTCAGGTATGAGTCAAATCCTGATTCAGCTAACTAGCTTGTCTCTATAGGTCAAAGATATGAAGAAAGACAAGAGAAACGATAAAAGAGAAGACATATGGTGTGTCAAATGAAGATCAAAAGGTCATGACAAGGAACAATGCCCTTTATTCAATGAATATTTGGCTTTTGGAGCTCTGAGCCCCTTGAAGAAAGTCACCTTACCCTTGTGCGAGGTATGCAGAAACAGACATCGTACTGGTGAGTGATATTATATGAAAAATTATGTTTAGACACCTACAAATATGTATTGTACATTCTGTAAGTCTGTAGGACATGATGATAGGGATTGTAGGGATTATGATCTTATGCATGAAAGTTCAAGAGACATATATAAGATCCAAGGAGAAGTACAACAAGAAGGAAACACTACGCAGTACAACTCTCTAGGAAGAAGAAACTTCAATCCTTGTGATGGATTCAGAGGAAGAGAACGAGGAGGTGGAATGAGTCGAGGCTGAGGAAAAATCATCTGTTATAATTGCACACAACCAGAAAACCTCGCAAGGAATTGTCATAACCCTTTTACCACTTGCAGCTATTACAGCTCGTTTGACCATTTTATAGAATATTGTCTTGTACTGCTAGCTAAGCTTCAAGAAAAATGAGGACCCCAACAGAACCCACAAGCAGGGATGATTTTAAGGATGGAAATTTATTTTAAAATGTAGAAACCTTGGTGAATCTTACTAATCCTTCATATGCCAACTATAAATGTTTGGCGATATTTTTGTAAAAATATTCCAATTTCTAAACATTTTATATAGTTTTTATAAAATTTTGGTGATTTTTAAGGTAAAATAATTTTATCCTATAGAATTTGGGTGAATCAATTTTAAAATAGCGAATCTTGTTTTTGAAAAAACCATGGAAAATTAGCCCACGAGGGAAATTTAGCCCCTCAAATCATCCATGCCCACAAGTGCAATTGATCTATGTTGAACCTCACAGAGAAGACCCTAGAGTCATTTTTATAACTAGAGGAGGTGTTGTTACAGGAGAAGAAAAACTAACACAAGGGAAGACTACATAAGATTCAGGAATCTGGAAAGCTGCAAAGAAGAACCAAACTTTTGATGCAAAGAAAGAAAGATAGATGTTTGAGGAAGATAGGAAATAATTCAAAGGAAACCAAGGCTCTGCATCAAAGACAGGACCGTAAGTGAGAGAATATGGAATGCCTCTATCATTTTATCAGTATGCTTCACCAAGAGAAGGAAAATATGTAAGAAAGCTCATGGAATTTCTATACACTTGTATTAAATTGATTCAGGATGAAAATGTTGTACAAGAACTATAGAATCTAATCAGAAAATATGAGCTAGGAAAGATAGACCCCTTGTTGAATAGGTAAGTACACCATATTGGTAAGAAGAGAAGGACAAATAAGCAATTACATTGGAATTCTCAAATAGGAGAGTATGATATAGACTATGTGGTCCTCGACTTACGATCGGAGGTCAATGTCATGACAAAGAAAACTTGGGCACTAATTGTAAAATCGAAGATGATCTAATCCCCTATCGGGCTTCGCATAGCTAATCGGCAAGTTGTCATCCCATTTGGATGATTGGAACATGTCCCTATGGACATCAACGGAGTGAGGACATTTGTGGATTTTGAGGTCATTGAAATTGTTGACGATAATTGCCCTTACCCAGCGTTGTTAGGAATTGATTGGGCCTTCAATAATTCCACCGTAGTTGATTTAAAGAAAAAGAGAATGACATTTGAAAGAGATTTCCTTAGGTTCATTGCACCCTTAGATCCAGATGAGGTTTAGCAATACACGGAGCCCATCAGAGAATAATACCATGCATACAAATGGAAAACATCTACAAATTAATAGCCACACAACATGATTATATCAATACTACAGTTGATGGGAATCTAAGATGGAAAAGTGGCAATGAATGATCATCAGACTCAGAAGAATCCCTGGAGAACTGGCAGAACCAAATGTATGAAGTATCCACCATAAGATGTGCTAGATTAACCAGAGAAGTTCGCTGGATTGACACAACAATAATTAACATACCCACCTTTGATAGTCTCAATCCTTTAGAATCCTTCCTATGGGACTTTTAAGAAAGTGTACCAACACAACAAAGGTTGTTGGCAATGGATGAGGCCTTGAAAGCCACACTAGAAAGATGGTGGGGGACCCATAAAATCAATATCACAGATTGGGTACAATGTCGAACATTGATGACAACACAGTTCTCATCACAAACAGAAAGTTGTGAAGTAAGGTACACAAGTCAAAGTTTCCCAAAGGACCATGTGAAAAGCTGCGAAGAAGTCTGGAGCGATGTCCCTTGAGAACAGTGGGTGCACAAATTTATTAACACGCTAGACACTACACCTATCAATTGGTACCTTCAAGAGGAGTTGCACCTCATCACTACAGACTGGGAAGGTATGACTTAGAATTTTGTAACCACCTTTTTATTTGAAAGTGAATATCCTTCAGTAGATTAGGCATTGCATATTGTGAGATAGAAGGTATTTGAAGAGGCATTTAGCCTCCCTATGGAACAAGAAGAGGATGATTGGACTGTGCCTCTCCAGAAACTGTAGAGCTACTACAACATCAATGCCGACGAAGACGATGATCCCAGGAAGGTGAAAATCACCGAAACAGAAGGCCAAAGAGATGTGGAAGGACAAGGAGTTGAGATACCATTTATAGTACAACCAATCAAGATTAAAAAATTCAATATTGGAACAGAGGAGACACTGAAGCTTGCCAATGTCGGAGATTATTTGGATGTTTCTACCATTGACAAGATTACAGAGTTGTTGCACAAGTATCGGGACTTGTTTTTGACCAAGTTCATCGATATGAAGGGTATTAAAGGATATATGGGAGAGATGAGGGTACCTTTAAAACCATATGCTAGACCAGTCAAGCAAAGACCCTACAGATTGAACCCTAAATATAAGGAAAAAGTGAAGATTGAACTTGATAGAATGTTGGAAGTAGGGATTATAGAACCTTTGGAAGAATCAGAGTGGATAATCCCTATGGTGGTGAAAGACAAGAAAAAAGGAGAAATTGGAATATGTGTAGATCTCAAGAAGTTGAACGATGCTTGTTTACATGACCCCTTCCCTACACCATTCACTGACGAAGTATTAGACAATGTTGGAGGTCAGGAGGTATATTATTTTACAGACTGATTTTCAGGATACCATCAGATATGGATTACGAAGGAAGATCGCCAGAAGACCACGTTTGCCATAGAATGGGGGTCTTATCATTATATAGTATTCCATTTGGATTGAAGAATTCCCTAGCCATCTTTTACAGGATGGTGGTCGAAGCGTTCAAAGAGTTTCTGCATAAATTTTTAGAAGCATATTTTGATGACTGGACTATGTTTTGTTTGTTAAAAAACCATATTGAATGTCTAAGTCTAATGTTCGATAAATGTAGGCAGTGCCAAATTGGTTTAAACCTGAAGAAGTGTATCTTATTCTCACCATTTAGAGTGTTATTAGGTCATATTGTATGTAAGCATGGATTGCTAGTAGACCCATCTAAAATTTCCATTATCATTGATCTTCCACCTCCAACATCAGTCAAACAACTGCGCACTGCGCTGGTACATACAGGATATTATAGGAAATTCATCAAAGGCTATGCCCAAATTACAACACCTATGGAGAATTTGTTGAAGAAAGACTGTCAGTTTATCTGGACAGAAGAATGGTAGAAGAGTCTAGACACACTAAAACAAAATGTGGTTACTGTGCCCATCCTAGTTTTCCCAGATTGGAGCAATGATTTTCATGTGCATATCAATGAGTCTTCTATTTCCCTAGGAGTAGTATTAGCACAACTTGGAGAAGGGGATATCAAACAATCGTTAGTTTTTTCTAGCAGGAAGCTATCTACAGCTGAAATTAATTACACCACTACAGAAAGAGAAGACCTATCAATGGTGTATGCACTGTATAAATTCTGCCACTACTTGTTGGGAGGACACTTTAAAATTTTTACTAATGACTTTGCGCTGAAGTACCTAGTCAACAAGCYAGTGTTGGGGGGGAGAATATGCAGATGGCTGTTGCTATTTCAGGAATATGACTTTGAGGTCGTGGTTAAGCCAAGAATAATGAACAAAGGCCCTGACCACTTATCAAGGTTGGAACATGGAAAAGAACCAACCAGTTTGGAGGATACACTACCGGATGCACAACTGTTAGCTATTACCAAGATTGATGATCACTTCGCAGACATAGTCTAGTTCTTGTCAAAAGGAATGGCACCTAGCGAGTATACAATTCCCTAGAAGAAACAACTAGTCGTGTACACTGCAGATTTTTCACTTATAGCTGGACAACTATACAATATGGGACCTAACGAGATATTAATAATATTTGTTATGAAGACAAAGTGACCATTGATCCTCACAGAAGCTCATGAAAGCATCACAAAAGAACATTATGCAGGGAAAGAGACCGCACAAAATATTTTGAGAGCTGGCCTTTGGTGGCCTACCTTACACAGAGATGCTAAAGACTATGCCAGATCCTGTGATGTATGCCAAAGTGTTGGGAAACCATCCAGAAGAGATAAAATTCCTTTGGCACCACAACTGACCCTACAAGCATTTGATAAATGGGCCATTGACTTCATGGGACCTATAAACCCACCAGGAAAGCGCACAAGAGCAAAGTACATCATTATTATGATAGAATACTTGACTAGATGGGCTAAAGAAAGAGAAGTTAAGGACTGTAGTGAAAATACAGTTGCGCACTTCATATTTGATGATATTATAACCAGTTTTGGATGACCCAAGATCCTTATGAGTGATCAAGGTACACACTTCATCAATAAGACAGTTGAAGCCCTGACTAAGGAATTTGCAATACATCATCAGAAGAGCACACCTTACCATCCACAAGAAAATGGGACAGTTAAAGAATTCAACAAGATATTGCATACAATGCTGACGAATATTTGCAATGTAAATAGGGATGATTGGGATCTAAGTACCTACAGTACTATGGTCCTATAGAACTACTTGCAAAAAGATGACCATGCAGACCCCTTTTAAGTTGGTCTATGATATTGAAGTTGTTGTCCCGATGGAATACTTGGGGACAATCTTAAGAATCATTGCCTTTACATGTATGGATGATACTGGCGCTATTCAGGAAAGACTCACACAACTAGTTGAACTCGAAGAAGATAGAATTATTGCAGGTTTCCACCAGCAGGTTCAGAAGGAAAGAAAAAAGGCCTATCATGACAGGCACATCAAGAAGAAGGAATTTAAATAAGGTGATCTGGTACTGGTGTATGACAGTAAGTTCCTAAAACATCCTGGGAAGTTCAGAACACATTGGCTTGGGCCATATGAGATCGACTATGTTACAAAAGGAGGAGCTGCTCAACTGAAGACATTGAAGGGAGAATGGAAGGAAGGTTTAGTGAATGGGAGTCAAGTGAGGTTGTATTATGAAAACCAGCTGCCTCACAGCTCTTGGTAAGAATCATGAAGAAAAGGGCCTAGGTACCAGGTGCAGTTGAAACTGGGCACCAAACACAAAAAAGGCAGTCTGCACAAGGACAGAGAGGAGGAATAGAGCATAGAGTAAAGGTTGCACTACACAATCTATAGTCAAAGTAAAACAAAAGGACCTGATCTAAAGTGCCTTAGGATGAGTCACAGGTGAGTGTTGGGGGCATGTTGGCCCTTGTCTAGTGAAGGAAGCAAAGATCAAGGAAGAAGAGGCAAAATGCAAACTTCACGGAAGACACAGTGACTATCACTGGGTCGAAGTGAGAAAAAGAATATAAAACATGGAGCGAAGTCTGAGAAAGAAAGTCGTTGGATGAGGATATCAAGGATGATAGATCAAAAAAGAAGAAGGATCGAGGATAACTCATAAAGCGTAAAAATCCAACGTTGGATACTTTGGAGCACCAATCAAGAAGGAAGGAAAGACAGGTTGGTGAAGCTCGAAAAACGTGGGTCAAATTGACCTAGGGTTTTAGACACCTAGGGTTTTGGTATCTAGGGTTTTGACACCTAGGTTTTGACCTAAATTTGTCGGTGAGTGATTGTAATGTATAAATAAAGGTCATAAGGACCTAGGTTGGGTTGGTACTTTTTGTTGGTATGATACTGTTCTTGATCTAGCTGCATTGTGTTTGAGAGATTATTGTATTGTGAGAGAGAAGAGTTGAGTGAGAGAGCCTTCTGGTATTGTAAGATCTTCAGTTGGGTGTGAAGATCAACCCTGCAGCTGCGTGCACAGGGAGGGAAGAGAAAGATAGGAGAAGAAAGAAGATCTTCTAGCTAAGAGTGTAGACAAGAACTGTAAGCTTTACCTTAATATATCATAAGCACAGTTCTGTGGACGTATCCCTAGAGAGAGGGTGAACCACGTATATCTTGTGTCGAATGTGTGATTGATGCTTTGATCTTTTTCATTGTTATATTGTTCTTTGCATTGTTGTGGTAGATCATATCTATAGTTGTGTGAGGTAGATATGGATAGATAAGTGATATATGTATGTCGTGTTATTCTATAGTAGATCCATTTGATATTCCCCTTGGTTGTAGACATCTATGTCCTGCAACCCCCTCATAGCTGCTTCGGGTGAGACTGCATCTACTTCACAAGTGCTGCTGAAAGGGCCAGTAGCTAGGGATTGTTGGTGCGCTCTTGGAGTTGAACCCTAGGTCTTCCCCTGTGCCAACAGAGCTTCATGCTGCGAACTTGGTGCTACAGACATGCGCTACGAACTTGACGCTGCTAACTTTCTAAAGAGGAGATTTGGAGGTTGAGCTACATGAAGACATTCCCATTCAAATTTAACAACATCAATATAAAACACAAGTCCATCAGGTAGTACATGAAAATTTATACATTGTCTAAAGGCTGAAGGAAAGGTTTTTGTTGGTTTCACCCCTCGACGCTAAAAACTATGTTAAGTTGTTGTTGACTACTTTCACATCCTTTTTCCTCATTCTATGAACCCTGCATATCAAACCTCATCACCGTTAATACCTCATCTAGCCTTCCCATTACCTATAATTCATTTTCTCCTCTAGTATTTCCCAACGCTGCAAACCCCCTATTCTGGCACTACAAACTCTCATTTTTGGCACTAAGAACCTTTTGCTACAAATCGATTGTTGCAAACCCTCTGTTATAGTTTTGTTTAAAATCCTTCCTCTGCATACTTGGTGAGCTCAAATTGAAGGGAGTGACTCTACACCCATTTCATATTGGATTTTGGTTTATCAACCATCAGATTAGATTTAAATATTACATGCATTGTTCATGTTGCTAAAGGATACTTGTATTGTCATAAAATCCCTATTTCAAGAAGAGAATTCACATGCGTCTTTTTCTTATTGTAAATCCCATCAGTTTCCTATCTTTATATCTTTTGTTTGAAGACTGCCTCTCTCATCCATGAATGTTCATAAACTGAATTGTATATAAATCATGTACTCGGTTAGCCTATGGAAAACATTCTTTTATCAAAACCCTAGTATGTTATAACCTTGTTTTCATACATACACTTGTTATTACAACTCACATAAAATATTCCTCATCAACAATCATGAAAAATCCATAGGACAAGAAGACTCATAAGGGAGGTGAAATATTAAGAACAGAGCCCTATAATATGCATCTTTTTATTCTAAACCCTTGATCAAAGAGGCTTTCCAGAGGGTAGGTTGTAGCAATTTTTGTCAAAGAATTCAAAGGGGGCACCTAGAGGTGGCTAGGGAATTTGCATTAAATTTCAATGGGAACAAAACCAGGGTTGGAATGTTGGAGTTTGAAGTTTAATAATTGTTCATATCTGCTGCAACAGGGATACCTAGCACTGGAGAAAATTGGTTCAAGGATATGACACTAAATTCCTCTTTCTCCAAGGAGTTCCTCAAAACAGAATATCAGGAAGACAATATGTCCAAAGGTGTAGCCATAAATCATATGCTTGAAGGTTTTGATAAAATGTTGAAGGTGATTCAGAGGTATTTTACCTATGAAGGAATATTTAACATGGTATATCAATACCATATCAATTTTTTGTTACACTTCCCTTTTTATTTGTTTAGAAGTATTGGAAATAAGTTATAAACCTCCCTTTTTATTTGTTTAGAAGTATTGGAAAAATGGTTCATAGAGTTCAGGCCAAATCCAAGCAAGTGGACACTAGTGTTTTCCACTCAAGTCTTATAAAAATTATAGTGATGGAAGAATTGAGAAAGACAAACACATACTGGGAAATATTCATCACTTCTTCATAGTTTCAGTTGAATGTTTCCCCACTCCGCAATCCAAGATTCAAAGCCTTGTTTCAGCTGAATGTTTCCCCACTCGGCAATCCAAGATTCAAAGCCTTGTTCCTGATGAGAAGATTGTGTATTCAGAGGTGAGAAAGAAGAGAAAAAATACTATTACTGATAAAAGTGATAGAGCCCAAAAGGGAGATGAAGCAGGAGCACCTTCACAGTCTTCATAGAGAGAATCTTCACCCATTCCAGATCCCACTCCAATGAAGGTTCTTTCAAGAAAACCAACGGTCCTAAGAGGCAGAAAGTTGGTGTTTCCTTCACCTAGTGCAGCTGACAAGGTCAAAGATAGGAGGCCTCTTACCGGAGAAACAACCAAGCTAGAAATATCTGTGAATGATGATGTAGTAGGAGTTTCATCCCAGAAGAAAGGTAAATCCATAGTGGTTTAAAATCCTATTGAAATCATTGACATCATTGCTCCTCAAGAAGAGAGAAATCCTACTTTTAAGAGTATCAAAAGACAACATAAAGAGGTAAGGGTTGAAGTTGATGAAATCAAGAAAGGGGAGTTCGTTTCAAAGAGGAAACTTAAGGGACTGATGGAAATGTATCATGAAACTATTGACAAAGCCATATTTATAGCCAAAAGGTTTCAGCCCCTTCACGGGAAACTCAAAAAATCTATACAGATAGAACATAGCTCACCAGGAATAGATAAGAAAACTAAAGACATAAATTCAACCTTTCAAAGAGGAGTTAGCTAAGACAAATCTAGATATGTTGGCTAAATTTGCAACTAGGAGGACCTCCAGAGTTAGAAAATGAAGAAGTTGAACACCTTAACTCATATTGGTTTTGACAATTTCCAGTTTTTTTTATTTTGCAATTTTGAGGATGGTCATGCTTGATAAATGATTTTTAGCTACTAGGGTTTTATCTTCTAAGTCATATATCATGATCATATGTTATTACAATAGTTGGTGGCACTGGAGATAGTTTGGAACACTTTAAGGTGATTTTCAAAAGTAATAAGTTGC
>JASDQU010712957.1:13414-27757 GCA_032191745.1 Picea mariana
TTTTTTTTAGATAGGAGAATAGGACACAATTGATGTTGTATCCAATTTGAGGTGGGCTCCAATATTTATCCCTATCAAGAGAGTTTTCTAGATTTTAGGGAGGAAGAAAATAAAATTTCTAGCATTATTAGCCCTATTTTAAAGGATGAATTCAAATTAATCATCAAGGATAATAGAAGTAAAATTATTTCCATGAGTTCTACAGGAGTGTTACCCTCTAGTCTTAATACTTCAAAACCTTTTTTCTAGTTTTTTTGTTCCATTAGCCTTTTTACTAAAAGAGTTAGAGGGGGTAGGTACTAACTCGGAACTAATAATTTCTTTTTATTTATCTCACTTCGCGACAAAATGTCAAGTAAAAACTTTGTTTTCACTCCATAATTTGGATCTACCTTAATATTGGTAAGAGTAATCCCAATATTATCCACATAGGGCTCCAACCATGCTGAAGCAGTCTCTTCTTCAAGTGAAGGTGGTATGTACATTGTTGTTGGCATTATATCTCTACTCATTCTATTTCTTACAAATTGTTGCAACTTGCCAATTGATCCTCTTTGTTTATCATTTATATTCAACTTAATTGTGAAATCGATAAGTCCAAGCAAATATTTGAGTATGTCTCCTTTATATTAATGAACAAATAATGACGCTATTTGTTGGAGATCATGTAAAGTGGATATTTTAACCTCTTCAATGCTACTTTGTAGTACATAACCCAACACTTCAAATATGATTCTCTCCATTGTATCTTGAACATGACCTTGATACATTAATTTTGTATGCCTCTTAGTTGTTATAATAATACTAGTCAATGAGGTAAATAAGGTTTGAAAAGAATTCAAATATAAAATATTAGGCCTCACCAACCTCAAAATATTCAAGAGCTCTTTAAATTGTTATGAAAGAGGGTTCCTCACAATGAAACTTGTATCCATGTATGTATTTTGTAAAGACAGTGGATTATGTTGGTGTCCTTATTTTAGGGTAAATTCTCTTCACCTAAAACCAATAGTCCAAATCCCTCAAGTAGAATTTGTTGGCAATGTTTTGTCATTTTATTTTTTATTTTTTCACACACTATACTTGAGAACTCTGAATAACTTAAAAGGAGAATAATATTATTCACTTTCCGTTATATCAACTCATGAATTTTGTTGCATCCCAATGTTTCTACCTTATTGGTTACATCATATAGGTTGTAAACAAGGATTTCCTCCACTCCCCATTTTATTTATTCTTTCATCCATGAACCCAAAATGCTTTTGGGTCCTACAATCAATGCTATTTCCTTTGGGTGCTTAGTAAAAAATTTTTTTGATAAATATAATCATAATAAAAGACTTCATGGTCATGGTGTTTTTTCCAAAATACAACCACTAGGTTCTTAAACTATAAGTTTCCTTTGCAAGAAGTTAATGTTGTCGATTTGGTGTGATTTCATTATTTTTTCATATGGAGATGCAAAACAAATTTATGCATAAAGGTTTTATACTCTGATATTTTGTAGTTAAATAAATCCCCTTCCTAAAAAATGCATGACCATGTATTATACTAAAGACGAGCTTTAAATTAGTATAACACCAAGCCCTTGAACCGAAGGCTATATTATTACAGTGGCATATCCCTATGTTGGGATGTTGGTCCATTTGTTTGCTTATTTTTGGATTATTTTTGTGATTTGTGGGAATACAAGAGTTCCATCATATTTCCATACAAGAAGTAGAGATAAAAAGTGGTATTAAAACTTCCATGAAAAAATGGATACCTAGGATATCCAGTAAAAATAAGGGTTTTAAAATTGTAAATATGTATTGGGATGGGGGATTAACAAAAGGATTTAGGGGGATTTTTCAATATCTAGTGAAATTAGGGATACTCTTTATTATACCATGAATGAACATGCTACGTCAAAAGTTCATTGAGGGAACCCCCTATGTTGCATATTAATCCCATACAAAATGGTGTTTAGAGTTAGAAAAGAAAAACCTAAGTCTACTTTACAATATTCAAACCCTATCTTATTCATGCTATAAATAGAAAAATAAATAAACCATTACATTAACACAAACAATAAATATTAAAAAATGTAAATATTTTTCCATTACCAATGAGAAGGTCAAAGCTACACCTATGGATGAGCTTGTTCAAGTTGATGGGATCCAAAGCCCCTCCTTGGGATGGGTCATTGGCTTCCTTGATGTGGTTGTGACTCTCTCCTTGGTTGATAAGCAAGGAACCTAGGAAATAAATATACTATCAAAAGGAAGAGGTCCTTAATATTCTAGTAATATGTCAATAGCATAACCCTATTTGTGATAGTGGATGAATGGAGTGACCTCAAATGTTTAATTTATAGTGAAAATAACAGTTAAAACCCCTTGATATGGTCTTATAAATAGTGACTAAATATGACCAAATAAATATTAACAATATAAATTAGGTTTTAGGATTGTTCACATACAACTAACCTCCCATAATGTTAGTTTTGGGTGCATTGATGAGGGCTAGAAACAATCAAAATTGGCTTTTTAACGAAGCATTGCAACTTTAGAGGGTATTATATGCACTATTTGAGTGCATGTTTTCGGGGTATTTCCTATGCTAGACCTTTTTGGTCAACTTCAATGTTTGAATATGATGTTTTCAATGAGTTTGAGGCCATATGGTGGTGGAAAGGAGTTGAAAATGGAGGCTATGCATGCTAATAGTGACATACTTATGTAATACTACTAGAAATATTGCAAGTGATATTTTTTATGTGATAACATATTGTCTCCTAATGTGTGAGGCTAGGCACAAATCTTATTAAGGAAATACATCATAGTTTATTTTCCCAAGTACAAAAAGGACCAACGAGGGAGTGGAGTGTCCAAGGAAGGAGGCTGACCCACGAAAGGGTGACGGAGAACCACTTGTCAACAATAAATAAAAAAGGTGATATGTGTACAATATGTCAATATGGATGAGGTAGTAATACCCATGATCATTAAGATATATCATAATAATGATACAATAGTGTTGCATGAAATAAAAGGGCCAAGGCAATGAGACAAAATGGTGTCCCAATACAATGTATGATCTTGGAGAATAGGAATTAGAGTACAATAAAATGACAACAATAACAAATATAATCATAATGAAGGCTAAAACTAATTTGAATACATATGAATTGATTCCCATAGAGTAGGGAAACAAGTTAAGTATCCCTGGTAAATAGGAAGAGTGGCTCCAAAGTGATGCAGACCCCACCCTCTTCCAGGGCCCACGCAACCTCCTAGTCTAGGATCGTTCTAGTTGGGAGCTAATTAACTCACAGGCTCCCTCTGAGCCCAAAATTTCAATACCCAGGTCCTTAAAATTTCTTCCCAAATGCAAATTTTATTTTTTGAGAGTCTTGAAGTGCTGGAAGAGCCTCCCCAGAGATTGAGGACCAAAACAGTGGTCCAAAACATCAATCCCCAAAATTTTCGGTACATCGAGACTTTTTATCCTTTTTGTTTCCTAAGACAAAATCCTCAAACTGTCAAACATTAGGCGGAAAGATCAACGGCTTTCAAAAAATGCCTAGATTGATGGCTCAAATTACGTTTTCTAGGATTTGACGATTTCTTCACAACGTGTTTTCCACAAATCTCCCAGATCGCCGAAACGTCAAAGGGTCTTCTCCATAATCCATGTGTCCCCTTCTTGATCAATGGCTAGGATGCCTTTTGGGACTCCTGGGATTTTATTCCTGTCTACACGACGATTCAATTTTGTCGAAGTGCAATGTCCTCGAACTATGGGATTTGTCACCATGAGTCCTTTTCCAACAAACAACTAGATTTTACTCTAGCCTTCAGGCCCTCACGACCTCACAACACTTCCCTCTATTTCCTCCATAGTTTCAGACCTCCGAATTTCCTGCCACATGTTCTTCCCCTAATCAATGGTCCTAATCAACTCTGGGCTTTGGGACTTCAGAGAGATCGACCTCCTCTTCATTCCATTCTCTCATAGTATCTATCGTCTAGATCTTCTGATCTGATGATGTGTGTCCTCTCCAATGGATGAACGAAATGATCTCCGAGGCTTAGGGATTTCAGGGTTCCTCCACTCTTGAACCTCCACTACTAACTTCTTCCGAAGTGCTAATCCACCAGAGTACACGATCTGTTGACACATGTCCTCGATTTTTGGACGACTACGATTAAATCCATGTGCCAAATCTCCCTAATTCGTGAAGTCCTAAGGACTTCACCAATTAACCCTCGCACAACTCCTCCTGATCCAACAACTATCCACTCTCTTGCACACTCCCGAATGGATCTCAACTGTTTATTTCCATTCTTCTATAACTTCTCTTTTGAACTCGATCCACGACTTCCTTGAACGTGTGAAGTCTCAAAAAATCATAGGGTTAAACCCCACGCTACTTCTCCAGATGTAAGGGTGATGAAAGACCCTGGATCCTCTTGAATAGATCTCAATTGTTCGACTCTTAAAACAATAAATATTCCTCTTCTTAAATATTTTGACCGTTTCCTTCCTGATCTTGACTACATGAGATAAACAGGATCTTTGGCGCCCTCCTTTACGCTCCAATGGAACTTTAAATATCTTGACTTAGAAATTTGCTAAGTCCCTCCTGCGAAACTCTTGTACTCATTATCTCTTATGATATTTGTTCCTCCGAGGTTTATAGACCTCAGGCACACTCCTTGTGTCCCTGGAACTTCCAACGAGTTTCAGACTTAGATATTTTTGAGAAAATATCCTCAATCACTCCTTGCATTCGTCTCCTCTAAGACTTCTTCAATACTTAAACAAAGTGTTTACCCGATGCACTCCTTGCATGGGTATTCTCCATTCTTTGTTCTCCACTGAGCAATTGTGCACTCTTTGCACTTCAACTAAACAACTGTGCACACCTTGCACGGTAACTTTAAATTCATTTTATCTCTTCTAATATTCTGAGTCTATCTCGACTAGGCCTATTCACTCCTTGCGGGCACTATGCAGTCCTTGAACCAGGAATCTCAGAAGAGAAAAAAATGAACTTTACAAAAACATCAAAGGTTCCCACACTTAACCATGAAAAACATATCCATGCATAAAAGATACATAAACAGATAAAGCACAGAGATCATAAAGAAACATCACATGTACTAAAATAATTTAGATAAACACAACACCATACATTTGGAATCAAACCCCTCTGCTTGTATTCATTTAGTAAAATATGTACATGGAATCATACAACTCTCTACAAATCTTCATAAGCTTCAACCACTCTTTCATCAGCAATAAAAATAATAGTAAACAACATCATTTGGGCATAAAATACATTTATTTATACATGGAGAGGATTCTTGAGCCTTCCCTCTAGAATACCTTAGAGCTATCCTAACATAGTTAATAAATTCATCTACTAACGACTATTACATTGAATGGAAATTATATTCAGATATGAGTCGATACTCAGTATCTATACAACCTTATCTAATAATTAAAATGATCACAACCTCGACGGACTTATGTGATGGCTCTTGCCTCAAAATATTAAAAATATTTAAATTACAATCCTTTCAAAACAGAAAGGCGCACTCTCCTCAAAATTCAAAAACACTTCAAATCTGCACATTGGGTGTTGATTTGTCCTCCGGCTAGCCTCTTTAATTACTTATGATGATGCTCTTGCATCATACTCTTCTGGAAAAAATATCATGTACTCTTTTCCATGAGCTCCTACACTTTTTTTCCATGCTTCTTAATGTTAGATTCATTTACCCAACTAGCATCCTCTATTGGGTAACCCTTCCACTTCACCAGGTACTCAAAATAAGTCTTTCTCCTGATATTGTTACAAATCCTTTGATATATGATTTTCTCCATCTATGGATTTTCTATTGTTGGCATCTACTTCTCCCAATGAATCTCCTTTTGATCATTTGATACGGATGTATCATTCATCCTGTAAGGGTACATGTCTACAACATTGAATATGGGTGATATTCCAACATCCTCTAGCAGCTCAATCTCATAAGCATTTGCATCAAACTTTCTAAGGATCTTACATGGTCCTATATTCTTCATATTCAATTTATTATATGTTCCTCTTAGGAAACTTTCCTTCCTCAACTGTGCTAAAACTAGATCCCCAACTTTGAAATGATCCTCTATCCTTTTCTGATTAACATGGATTTTATATTTTTGACTGCTATCATGTAGCTGTCTCTTTATCTGACTATGAAGTTTATGCATCTTTGCAGCAAAGTCTTATGCTCCTACACTTCAAAACTCATTATGTTTTAAATTCCTTAACTCTGAAATTCCTCTCGGATGCATCCCATACACTATTTGAAATAGAATTTTTCCAGTTCTTTTGTATGGATAATCATAATAAGAAAACTCTGCCAGGGGAAGAATTTGATCCCACTGACTGTGATGTTCAGTGACCAACTTCTCAACAGGTTTCCCAAACTCCAATTTACCACCTCAGTCTATCCATCTGTCTGAGGGTGATATGATGAAATGAAGGAAAACAAATTCCCCAGCCTTTTCCATAGAGTTCTCCAAAAGTGTTCCACGAACTTGGTATCTCTGTCTGAAACTATACTTCTAGGAAAGCCATGCAATCTCACAACCTCCTTAAAAAATTAATTTTCTATGTGAGTAGCATCACTTGTTTTCTGGCATGGTATGAAGTGTGTCATTTTTGAAAATCTATCAACCACAACAAATATGGAATCACTCCCCCTCGGGGTTCTTGGAAATCCCAACACAAAATCCATGCTTATGGCATCCCACGACCTCTCTGGAATAGGGAATGGTTGATGCATACCAGTGTTCTATTGCTTCCATTTTGCATACTAGCAGACTCTACATCTGTCCACAAATTTCTTCATATCCGATCTCATACCTAGCTAATGATATGAAGAATTCAATTGTTCATAAGTCTTGTCATGGCCGAAATGTCCAACCAATCCTCCACTGTATTTTTCTTTCAACAGATTGTCTCTCAATGAGCATTTTGGAATACAGAGTTGGCTTCCTTTGAACAACAATCCATCTTGAATTATATACTCTATCCATTGGCTTATATCCCTTAGAAAAGGGTTCTCACATGCTTCATAATCCTCTTTAAAATATGTATCTTCACGATATATTTCCTTAAGGTATTCAAACCCTAAGGTCTCCACTTGAAATTCCTACATAATTAGACATATCCTGCTCAAATCATCAACAAATGTTTTACCACTACCACCAATGTGCTTAGTAACAAAAGTAAAATTATGCATGAATTCTACCCATTTAGCATGTCTTTGGTTAAATTTCTCATGTCTGGTTATGAATTATAAAGAATGATTATCAGTGTACAAGACAAACTCCTTTGGAATGAGATAGTGCCTCCACTTTTTCAGAGCTTGTATTACAACATAAAATTTCTTATCATATGTAGAATATTTTCTCTTGGTGGCATTCATCTTCTCATTGAAATAAGCAACAGGATTATTGTCTTGGCTCAAGACTGCACCAATAGCTACTCCACTTGCATCACACCTCACTTGAAATATCTTCTTGAAATCTAGCAGAACTAGAATAGGTTGTTTTGTTATCTTCTCCTTTAATAATCTGAAGTTTTTTGAGCTTCCTTTGTCCAATTGAAAGACTTATGTTTTTTCCTTATACTGTCCATTCTGGGTGCACAAATGCCACTGAAATTTAGGATGAATTTCATGTAAAACTTGCTAATCCATGGAATCTTCTCACCTCAAATATGCTTCTCGGAGAAGGCCATTCTTTGATTACCCTCACCTTCTTTGGATCCATCTTCAACTTATTTGAAGAGATCACAAAACCCAAGTATATGAGTTATGTATTCATGAAAGAAAATTTCTTCAGATTTATCAACAACTTCTATTGCTGCAACCTCCTCATCACTAATGTCAAGTGCCTTAATTTCTCTTCTTTAGTTTTACTAAAGACTAGGATATCATCCAAATACACAATTACAAACTTACCTATGAAGTATTTGAGTACTTCATTCATCAATCTCATGAACGTGCTTGGGGAATTGTTTAATACAAATGGCATAAAAAGCCATTCATACAACCCTTCATTTGTCTTGAATGTTGTCTTCCATTCATCTCCTTATCTCATTCTTATCTGATGATAGCCACTCTTCAAGTCTATCTTGGAAAAATAATTTGCTCCACTCAAGCAATCCATCAAATCATCCATTCTAGTTAAAGGGAATCTATACCTGATGGTAATCTTGTTGATGGCTCTAGAATCTGTGCACATTCTCCATCCTCCATATTTCTTTGGACTCAACACAGTTGGCATTGTGCATGGAATCAAACTCTCTCTGACCAAACTCTTATCTAACAACTATTAGAATTGGTTCTTGAGCTCTTCATTCTCTTGAGGTGTCAACCTATATGTTTCTTTGTTTGGAAAGCTTACTCCTGGAATAAGGTCCATGTCATGAATGATGCTCCTAATGGGTGGTAAAGAACGAGGTAATTCATCCACCACGATGTTAAAAAACTTATCCAACAATTCCTGAATCTCTACAGGTAGATCATCCATATAAGTACTTGTAAGGATGACTCTAGGATTTCTTCCTACAACAAACTGCATCTCCTATTCTTTATTGACTCCGTTCAAGAGTTCCTTCCCACTCATGAGAATTATGCTTGGCCTATCGTTTTCCTTTACTTTCTTGTCCTCCATTGGAAGAAACATGTGTGTACGACCATTCTTCTCAAGGGTGTAAGTATTTTTTCCCCCATCATGTATGACATTTTTTTCAAATTTCCACAGTTTTCCCAACAAAACATGACAAACGTCCATGGGTATTACATCACACAGAATCTCATATTTATAAACTCCTATCTTAAATTCAACATTTCACTGTCAACTTAGCATGACTTGGTGTCCTTTCTACAGCCCCAATACCCTGTATGGGTTCAGATGTGCATTTGTCTCCAGTTCCATATTTTCCACCATTTCTATGGATACTAGATCATCAATGCTCCCACTATCTATGATCACCTTGCATACCCTATCCTTGGTCTTTCAAGAAGTCTTGAACAAATTGTTTCTCTGAACTAACTCTTTTTCTTCCTTCTATGATTTTAAGAGAACTTTATTCATCATGAGGGACTTCCCATCTTCTGATTCTTCTGCCTCCACATTCCTTCTTTGAGCTTCAAAAATCTGAACTTCTCCACCTCCTTATTTCTTCTTCCTCTCAGAACATTCCCAATACATATGCCATGTCTTTCCATAGGCATAAAATTTCATTTCTCCTCCTCTACCTCTTCCTCTTCCTCGATAAAAAGAGTTTGTACCGCCATATTTTCCACCTATGGAACTTCCTCCTCTTTCTGTATGGTTGTGATACCACCTTGCTTCAGGTTTATATTTCTGGAACTTCTCTCAGACAGTTTCTTTGCCTCTGCTTGGAATCTTTCTTCTATTTCGTTGGCTTTGTTTTCTGGCCAACTTCTCCTCTGATTCCAATGCTTCCTGTTAATCATTTTCCACCGTTCTCATTGTCATCATATTGATTTCCTCCTAAATTCTATATATTAGTACATTAATATACCTGACAAATATTTCCTCATCACTCTCTCGATGTCCTGCTCTAATGTTCAATCTGTAAAATTCTTCAGTGTATTCTTTCACTAACAAGCCCTTCTGTCTCAAGTTCTGTAATCTACTAAATAGATTTATCTAATAGTCTTTGGGTATGAACTTATATTTCAATTTAGCTACCATCCTATCCCAATTTTTTATCTTTTCCTTACCTGTGTTCCTTCTGTCAGCTTGCAATTCATCCCACCATAGCGTTGCATGTCCCTTTAGTCTGGTAACAACATGCTTCACCTTCTTCTCATCCTTTATTTCTTTGTAATAGAAGTCCTTGTCTAAGTCCCTTATCCAATCCAGTAGCTCCTCAACATCCAAGTTTCCTTCATACATTGGAACTTCTATTTTTCCTCTGGATCCCATTTTTACAACCACTTTCAACAAGCATTACTTTGCAACATCTCCTTTTGCAGCTTCTTCAAATTCCATTTCTTCACTCTCATATTCATTGATGTCACTAGCATTAGGTTCTCTTCTCTACACTGTCTCCATGGCATCTAATATCGCATGGAATTGCATCATTTCCCATTCCATGGATGGATTTGCTACAGGTCTCTCTACACGTCTTCTAGGGGGCATGATTCTAAACCTTCCTTCACACAGAGCTTAAATTCAAGCTCTGATACCACTTGATATAGAACTCACCCTATCCCAGAGTATGTGCAACCTCTCGGTCTAGGATTATTCTAGTCGGGAGTTGAAATTAGCTCGCGGGCTCCCTTCGATCCCAAAATTTCAATAAACAGGTCCTTAAAATTTCTTCCCAAATGAAAAAGTTATTTTTCGGGAGTCCCCGAGTGCTAGAAAATCCTCCCCAGAGACTGAGGGCCAAAACCATGGGCCAAACCTTCAATCCACGAAAGTTTTGGAACTTCAGGAATTTTTATCCTTTTTGTCTCCCAAGACAAAATCCATGAACTCTCGAACACTAGGTGGAAAGATCAATTACTTTCAACAAATACCAAGATCGACGACTCAAATTGCATTTTTCGGGCTTCAACAATTTCTTCACAACGCCTTTTCCACAAATCTCTCGGATCTCCGAAACGCCGAAGGGTCTTCTCCTTCCTCCAGGTGTCCCCTTCTTGATTGATGGCTAGGATGCATTTCGGGACTCTGGGGATTTTATTCCTTTCTACATGACGATTCAATTTCGTCGGAGTGTCATGTCCCCAAACTACGGGATCTGTCATGCGTCCTTTTCCAACTGATGGATGGATTTGACTCCAACCATCGGGCCTTCGCAACCTCACAACAGTGCTCTATGTTTCCTCCAGAGTTTCATACCTCTGGATCTGGTGCCACATGTCCTTCCCCTAATCAACGATCTTGATCAACTCTGGGCTTTAGGAGTATGGAGATATGTACCTCCTCCTCCTCCCATTCTCTTGGAGTATCTATCCTCTGGATATTTTGATCTAATGATGCATGTCCTCTCTAATGGACAACCCAGATGAAATCCAGGGATTCAGGACTTTGGGGTTCCTCCACTCTTGAACCTCTACTCCTAACTTCTTCCTGAATGTTAGTCCACTGAAGTACAAAATCTTTTGACACGTCTCCTTGGGTTTTGGATGAATATGATTAACTCCATGTACCAAATCTCCTGAATACATGAAGTCCGAAGGACTTCACTGATTAACCCTCATGCAACTCCTCCTAATCCAACGATTGTCCACTCTCTTTCACACTCTCGAATGGATCTAAACCATTTATTTTCAATCTTTGATAACTTCTCCTTTGAACTCAATCCACGACTTTCCCAAATGCATGAAGTCCCAACAACTCACAAGGTTAAACCCCGCACTGATTCTCTAGATCTAAGGGTGATGAAAGACCCTAGATCCTCTTGAACAGATCTCAACGATTCGACTCTTAAAACAACGAATATTCCTCTACTTAAAAATTTTGATTGTTATCCTTCCCGATCTTGAATACACAAGATAAATAGGATCTTTGGTGCCCTCCTATGCGCTCCTCTAGCACTTTAAATCTCTTGAATTAGAAATTTTCTAAGTCCCTCTTGCGTAACTCTTGTACTCACTATCTTTTCTAAGCTTTGTTCCTCTAAGGTTCATAGACCTCGAGCACACTCATTGTATCCTTGGAACTTCCAACGAGTTTCAAAATTATATATTTTTGAGAAAATCTCCTCACACATTCCTTGCATTCCTCTCCTCTGAGACTTATTCAACACTTAAACAAAGTGTTTTCTCGATGCACTCCTTGCACGAGTCTTCTGCAATCTTTGTTCTCCACAGAGAAACTGTGCACTATTTTCACTTCAACTAAACAACTGTGCACTCCTTGCACTTTAACTGTAAATTCATGTTATCTCTTCTGATATTTTGAGTCTATCTCGACTTGGCCTATGCACTCCTTGCAGACACTATGCACTCCTTGCAACAGAAATATCATAAGAGAAACAAATGAACTTTACAGAAACATCAAAGGTTCCCACACTTAACCATGGAAAAAATATTCATTCATAAAAGATACATAAACAAATAAAACACAGAGAGCATAAAGAAAAATCACATGTACTAAAATAATTCAGATAAACACAACACCGTACATTTGGAATCAAACCTCTCTTCTTGTATTCATTCAATAAAATATGTACATGGACTCATACAACTGTCCACAACTCTTCATAAGATTCAACCGCTCTTTCAGCAGCAATAAAAATAACAATCAGCAGC
The DNA here is from genome assembly GCA_032191745.1 of Picea mariana. Lineage (NCBI taxonomy): Eukaryota > Viridiplantae > Streptophyta > Pinopsida > Pinales > Pinaceae > Picea > Picea mariana. Next base: position 25,756 of record JASDQU010712957.1, read on the forward strand.
CTCATTTGATCATAAAATACATATATTTATACACGAAGAGGCTTCTTGAACCTTTCCTCCAGACTACCTTAGAGCTAGCCTATCATAGTTAATACATTCATCTACTAAGGACTATTACATTGAATGGAAATTATATTCAGATATGAGTCGATACTTAGTATATGTACAACCTTATCTGATAATTAAAACGATCACAACCTCGACGGCCTTATGTGATGGCTCTTGCCTCAAAATATTAAAAAGATTTAAATTACCATCCTTTCAAAACAGAAAGATGCACTCTCCTCGAAATTCAAAAAAACTTCAAATATGTGCGCTTGGTGATGAGTTGTCCTCCACCTGGCCTCTTTAATTGTTGATGACGATGCTTCTGCATCACAAAAATCTGAAATGATCTTGGAGGAGGGAAGCTCAAACTGATGGCTTTGATAGTGTTTGAACTACACCTGTCAAATCCAAGGAAATGTAGCTAAGTATGGATCACTAAAATATATGTACAAATATCAATGATGTGAAATGATTTGGAGTCAAACATGAGACATCCTATCAATTTTGAGAGTAATGAGGAACCTCTCAACTGGGTCTAAGGTAACCCATTAAGGAGGATAATGGGACCAAGGTGCATAAGACTAACCCATAGAATCAAGGTGCTACTGTTAATATGGGAAAGTATTCTAGCCACTAGGTATAGGAGGAACTCCTAAGGACTAGAATCAAACGTAAGACAATTTGAGCTATATCTATGGAAACAATTGTTGTGGCTAGAACATGTAGCAATATACTTGAATAGGAACTCCCTAGTGAGGGATGATACATATCACACATGTCTAGGAATATGTTACAATCAACTACCAATTTTGAGATTAATTAGGAATCTCTCAACTTGATCTAAGGTAACCCATTAAGGAGGATAATGGGACAAAGGTGCATAAGATTAACCCATAGAATCAAGGTGCTAGTATTAATAGGGGAAAGTATGCTAGCTACTAGGTATAGGAAGAACTCCTAAGGACTAGCATCAAAAGTAAGACAATTTGAATTATATCTATGGAAACAATTGATGTGGCTAGAACATGTAGCAATATAACTGAATAGGAACTCCCTCACGAGGGATGATACATATCACACATGTATAGGAATATGTTACAATCAACTAGGCCACTAAAATATCAAGTGTAATAATATCAGTGGTGTGAAAATGAGCTAGAGTTGAGCACATGAGAAACAACCAAGTCGAAAAATAAATGAGGATTCTCCCTACTAGGTCCAAAGGAACCCACCAATGAGAAAGAGGGGCCAAAGCTACATTTTTCTCTGAACCAAACCCCTATAATACAATTGTTGAAGTTGATAGGGGAGGGCCCACTAGAGCCAAGGGACAAAGGGATTTTTAAAATCTAGCAAGAGATAGAAATTATAAGGTATATGATAGAGATTGACACCAAGGGGGAATGGGAGGGAAACGAGATATGGAATCATGGCCTCCCTTTTTCATAGCATAAAGGAAAGGTATAACTATTAGTGATTGAAAGAATTCCACATGGAATGGTCAATTACTGGGAAAAAGGTTGTTAAGTGAAAAATCAATAAATTGAGAGGACAATTGGAGGTTAAAAATTGACAATAGTGAATGGGAAAGAATCATGGTGAGAAAGGTTAAATATAACATAATGCAAGAGGAATTGAATAGAATCAATGGGTAACAGGGGTAACTCATCATAGATACTCTAGATAAGGGAAATAAAGGGGTTCTTCCACAAAGACTTGCCTCGTATTTACAAAGGGGTGATAGGAGGTTAGGAAAAATCACCAGGAAGGGATAAGGTCCCTACCAAAGATTATATTCATTACTTTAATAAACATAGTATCCAAAATGATTCTTGAGGGGGAAACTAGGTGGAAAAATAAGGGGGATATGAGGAGATAAATTCCCCAGTAAGAAACTATATGAATGTAATGTTGAAGGTCAAAGCTGCAAATGGAAGTGATTGAGGGAAGGGTA
>JASDQU010712958.1:9133-27323 GCA_032191745.1 Picea mariana
CGTCTTGACACGTCAAGTGCTCAGGGGAAAATACTCTAAATGGATCGTCATCCTTCAGGAATTTGATCTTGAATTTGCGAAGTACAAATCCAAAAAGTCCCTGGTGTTTGCAGAGCTTATCTGCAATCTCCCCCATGCTGATGAAGACATTGAACCTAGAGATTCTCTCCTGGATGAAACTCTTTTCCTCATCAACACCTCTGATCCTTGGTATGGAGACATCCTCCTTTACCTCCAAACCCAACGCTTTCATCCTAACACTTCCCATGAAGAGCGTCGACGTATTCGCCACCATTCTCGTCGTTATCTTATCGTTGGCGACACCTTGTATCTCCATGGTATTGATACTACCCTTCGATAATGTTTGATTCATGCAGAAGTTGAACGCATTCTGAATGAATGTCACCTTGGATCCTGTGGCAGTCACCTTTCCGGGATGGCCACAGCCCAAAAAATTCTACGTGTCGGCTATTTTTGGCCCTCGATTTTCAAAGATTGTATTGAGGAAGTCAAAAAATGCCCACCCTGCCAAGTTTTTAACAACAAGGCATGCATCCACCCTACTACGCTGCACCCCATTATCGCCATTGGCCCCTTCACCAAGTGGGGTATCGATTTTATGCAATGTAAGCCTACCTCAGCTGGGGGGCACGGTTATATCATCGTCGTCATCGACTGCTTTACCAAATGGGCTAAGGCTATGCCTACCTTTCTGAATGATGGTCATACCGCATATCTTTTTGTTTTTAACCACATCATAACTCATTTTGGTGTACCACGCGCTATTTTCACCGATCACGGTTCACACTTTAAGAACCAGATGATGAGCGAATTGCATGCCAAGATGGGTTTTTTCCATGAAAACTCATCCCCATACTATCCTTAGGCCAACGGAAAAGTTGAAGCCATCAACAAGGTCCTCAAAACCATGATTAAATGCATGGTAGGGGAAAATAAGACATCCTGGCATCTACAACTTTTCTCCGCTCTCTGGGCTTACCGTACTTCCGTGAAAAATGCAACTGGGTTTACTCCTTTCCAGTTAGTGTATGGCATCGAAGCCGTTTTACCAATCAAGTGTGAAATTCCATCTCTGAAACTTAAAGTAGAACTCCTACCCCATACTTCTGCCAAAGAAGAACGTTTCTTATATCTGACCAAACTGGATGAAACACGTCGTGATGCCGCTCTCGTCAATGAGGCACATCAGAAATGGATAAAAAATCAATACGACAAATCCATCCATCCTCGGACTTTTGTAGAAGGAGACTTAGTCCTCGTCTATGACTAGGCTCATGACAAACTAGGGACAGGTAAGTTAGAACCTCTGTGGCATGGCCCTTACATTGTGAAACGTGTTCTGCACAGAGGCACCTACGAGTTAGTCGATTATGATGGAATTTCCCTAGGAGAGCCCCAGAACGGGCTTTACCTTAAAAAGTACTATGCCTAGATCACCTAGCATGTGTACATTGTACATTATTGTATTTTAGTTTGGTGTGTCTGTTTCTTTCGCGTGCTCGAGTCTTTGCCTTTTCCACTCATAACCGTGCCTTGTGTTTTCATGTACAGATGACATCTTCCTTTCCTATATTTGTCGGGTTTGCGGATGGCGCTAGTTGACACAGCCGAAACATTGCTTCGGCAGCATGGGTCATTTACCAATTTGACGAGGTCGTGAGTTTAGGAGGTATTTTCTTAGGACCAACGACTAATAACATGGCAGAATATCATGCTATCATTAGACTTTTGACCCAAGCCTCCTCCCTAGGTATCTCTCGTATCATTGTAAACCTAGACTCCCAACTCGTGGTCTATCAACTCAATCGTATCTACGCTATTCGTAATCCTATCCTGCTACATCTCCACCTACAAGTTTGCCATCTTGAACGAATATTTGATTACATCGAATACAAACATATTCCAAGAGAACTCAACAATGTTTCAGATTCATTAGCTAATTACATCATGGATCGATATCTTGCCCATAGATAAGGTTTCATGAAGGAAAACAAATTGTACATCACATGTAAATTAAAACACATCACATTAAAGGCATCATCATGTACAAATTTTTTGGCACTGTAAAAACTTGGAACTGTATATATATACATAGCGTGACTTAAAATGTTTTGATTACATCAAAAAATTATTTGGAAGAGAAAAATTTTGGGTCTGTACACCTATACAACATCATCTGACAAGTCATACAAAATATACAATCACCAGAGAGACTCTAATCTCTCTGCACTGCATTGTGCTGAGAGTAACATATCACTGCGCACACTACGCGTCTCACTAGAGAATTAACATTCTCTGGCACCCCCACAGTGTGTCTCTGTAGATGTAAAGGAACTTCTCTCCTCCATAGAGGAGGAATGCCCATCGTGAGGCCTTGAAGGTTTCTTTCAACCTCCCGGAGACCTATCACTAGTGCCCCTAGATCTACTGCAACCTGAGCACCCCCACGACGTCCTGGTATTGGTATCTCAGCTGGGCACACTGATCCCTTGTCTGCATGTTGAAAACAATACATCCATTAAAAAAAAAAAACTCTTCTACGTACCCAAAAAAATATACATACGTTAAAAAAAACTTAAAACAAAAACTAGACAAGGTGTTGCTTAGTCTCTCACCTGACGCATCCCAATCTTCCCCCACTGGTAGAATCAAATCCATGCTCCCATGAAAGTCCACCTCGGCATATGGGAAGTCTTTTATCCAAATATATTTGCATCTCATCCAAGTGAAGAAGTCACCGGTGAAACAGAACTCTGACTCTGCCACTAGTCTCGGAGACAGACTAGTCCACCGTTCCATCTGTGGTTCTCCCACTGGTCGTACCACCAATGAAATCTGAGGCTGCATCTGGGGGATGCACTCTAAGAAGAATGAGACCAAGAAAGAACCATATCCAAATTGTTTCTGCCCCATCCTACACCTTGAAACCTGTTCCTTCACATTCCGAAGAAACCCTGCACTCCAGTTAAACAGTGTTGGCTCCAAACACTGTACGCCATAAGCTACCTGTGATATTGATGCCAGATGTGCACTAGTGCTTCCTGTCACACTCGTGATGGCGAACAAAATAGACCGAAGTGGTAACTCTCTGATATCCTTGATTGGGATTCTACCCCCCACCAGTCTTGCTCCTGGGACACAATGACGTGCCAGATACACACCCACTTGCTCAGGAAGTGCCCTCTGTCCGGAAAAAGCTATAGGAACCCCTCTTTTCGAGAGGCTAGTCAAGAAATATACATCTTCCAACTCGATGGTTAGAAGCTGTGTTCCGATCCAAAACCCTTTCTCTGCGACATCCCACAAGCTGATTATGTGCTCAAGCAGAAGAATCTCTTTCTTCATCTTTTGCAATTTGAAGAATTTTAGAAGGCCACAATCTCTCAACATGGCCCACGTGAGACGACTCCGCAAAGAAACCAAATCATCAAGGTCATGCTCCCATTCCTTCTACTCAATCATGGTCGTTGCCGAAATCACCTACAAACAAAAAAAAAAAAAGAATTTCATTATTCAATTTTTTGACAATTTCTTAAGCAATTTAAAAACTTGAAATCTATTGCCCATACTGTTCAAAAAGGACCACACCCTCTTTTTATCACTCAATAATCATCACGCAGAAATAAAAGGTTTTAAAATTAAAATAAATTTCATAATGGCTGCGTGGGCATATTTTTGAGTTTTTTATGGATTCCTTAACAAAAATGACCTATCTACCCAAGTATCAAGGCGTTGGCATCTATGCTACCACCCTCTAAAAACGTTTTTGTAAACAAATGTCTTCTTCCCATCGTTTTTAATAGAGGCCGATTTGATCTTTTTTGGAATGACTTAGGGCTTCGTTTTTTAATTTAAATACTACTGTGAAAACAAATATTAAACCATGTAATTGAAAGAGGGGGAGATGAAGATCTACCTGGTCCAAAGGGCGAGAGAAACGATCAACTGTAGCTCTGGTATCAAGCAAAACGAGATCCACTTCCAAAATGAGAATCTCCACTGCTACAAATCCTTATGCAAAATGAAATGGTAAATGAAGATTTTTCTTGTATTACTATTTATAAATTTCCATTTTTTATAAGGTATAGTTATTTGTGGGTTTCTTTGACAATGTAATGGCCTCACTAAACCTCTGGATTGCAGTTTTGACACTACAGGTTTCAAAGAAGTTTTGATCATTTGTTTACCTTGTCACATCCACAAGCATAGACTTAGTTCATTTTCAAGCTCGAAAATATGAGAATGCACCAGGTAGACTTTTATCTCTTTTTCGGACCCGTATGGACACACGAAAAAGGAACCCCCTGGAGTCATCTTTAAACTCTTTCCAGACTCTCTAAAATATGAAAAGATCGTCGAGTGATCTTGCTTCCTTTCACACTCATTAAAAGGTTTGAAAGGGCGTCTATCGAGTGGTAGTTTATCTCTTTTTCGGCCTCGTGAGACTAATTGTATGAAAAAGGAACTGAGAGAGTTCTCTTTTAAGTGTTTTTCCAGACTCTATAATCATAAAAAACCTTCGAGTTTTCTATCTTTGGACTCACTAAAATGAACATCAATAGGCCCGTACGGGACCGAACCCTTACTTCTTCCAGTTCGTTAAATAGAGGAAGAAGAACTTACTGAAGGTGAGTTATATTGAGCATGTGTTACCCTCCTTGAGCTCATTAAATTAAAAAGAGGTACTCATCTATTTGGATGGGGGGGAATTTGAAAGAAGCAAGCCAAGCAGTCTCTTGAGAACATTACCAAGTAATTCTTAAAGTCACCCTCAAACACGGCACTTTGTCTTTTGCACGCATTTTAATCCACTAAACCTTTGCTCTGAGCCAATCCTTTGAGTTTCTTTCACTCCTTTGGGTCACCTGACGTAAGTCACAGCATCCACTGCATCATAAAGTTTTGGTCCATGTCATGTTTCTGCTGTTCGCCTCAATGTTCAAGGGAAGTATCTGCCTCAAGAGTCAGCCATCACAAATATCTTGTCTCGATACCCATGTCAGTCCATTTTCATTTGATCGACCAATTACATCTTTGTGTCTTTTTTGTGTCGTTGATGGGGAATACATCAAGGCCCTCCCTCAATAAGTCTATTCTTGTCAACTTCAACTCATTATCCAAGAACTAGGCTTAGAAACCAGTTAGTACTTTGGGACCTGCATGACTCAATGACAGGCCCCTCACATCCGGCAGTGGGTTTACATCACTGACCTCTGATCAGATGATTCCATGGATATTTGACTCCATCTCATCCATTCACATTCATTGGAATGTACTAGGGTACCTTGGGAATCATTAGCATTAATGGTGATCTCCCTCGCGCTTGTTAACAGTTTACATCATTGACTGGTAATCAAGTGGTTTCTGCCATGTTCAACATCAGGACATCTATTCACATGGTTAGATTCGTACTACATCGAGATCGGTAAGAAGACCCTAGGTTGAGTGATCACTTTGATATGTACTTTGCCCAGGTTGTGAAGGAATTTCTCTTAAAAAATGACACATATATTGTTACATAGATCCACTTTGTATTGGTCATGGCTATGCCTTGTCATCTCATAGATCCACTGTGTATTCTTTGTGGCTACGATCAGTTCAGGTCATCAGAGTATAGATCCACACTGTATCCTTGGTGGCTATAACTTTTTATCAATACAATTATGGATCCGCAGTGTATTTTATGGCGGCCATATCTTGCAAGTCTTGATCACCCAAGCATAGGTATGCCTGCCTTGGGTTTGGAACATGTCATAATATTTTTTGGATGTTTGTGTGTAGCTTCTGTTAGGTTCTTTGAGTCTATACCCTTGCTTTAAAGTCTACAAAGCATTTCAGTTATCAGTTCTCATATTCTAACTTCATACTTTGGGGGGCAATCTGTTACACATCAACATTACTCGCTTTGATAAGTGTCGCAAGTGTCGCATGTTGCTCACACGTGTCGCAAGTGTCAAGCAAAGCATGCTGCCATTATACCCATGTCATACTTATAATGACATTAATAAGACACTTAAAATGCCTCAAACACTTGATTTGAAGGAAGAGGAATGGTTAACTGAAGTTAAGTACCTCTTGCCACCTGAAAGAAGCATTCAATCTAAGGTTTTAGAAGAGAGCGCTCCTCTATATCACCCTTAGGAGCACTGAAGCTCCCCTATAAAGTGCTAGGGAGCGTTATAACACCAAACAACCCTTCTGAAGGAGCGCTATGCATTTCAAGAGCACTGGCGCCCCCATAAAGCCTACTAGGGAGTGCTATAGTTCTCTGATGGCCTTTTTGAGGGAGCTCTACCTATTCCGGGCAGCAGTTGATCTGTTGAGGAGAATAAGGGGAAGATCTTTCAATCTTGGCAGGCAGTTGCATTCGAATTCCTGGTTCAACCATGATCTTAGGGAAGATCCCTGACTCAAGGAGGAAAATCCTCAACTTACCCTAAAGATACCTCAAAAGGTTAGGCCTCTCTAAACCTATATAAACAGGCTCTATCATGGTGGAAAGGAGAAAGAATTAGAAGCATGAACCCTATGATCTCATAGGAAACATATAGTGAACTGGAGGAAAGTAATCAGTGAAGTTGCTGTCATCCAGATTGTGGATCTTTTGAGCAAGGGTTAGACAAAGGGGACTTGACGAAGCTGTCGCATTCACATCTACAGTTGTAAGTTACTTCTATCATTGTTCTCATCAATATGATACGCTTGGCCTGTTTCTTTCTAGTTTGTGTTTAATCTCACATGAACTTGTCTATGATAGATAGATCTATTTCAAGCTAATATCAATAGAGTAGGAAGTGGTTGTACTATTGTTTGTCTACAGGGCTCATCGAGGAGCGAAAGATTGGAGCTCAACTCGAAGCGTGCAGGGACAAACGCCGGTAAAAGGTACTTCTTTTCTCCTTCCTCCTCATACATTAGTTTGTATAGATATGAAAGGAAGTCAGTGTCCATGTTAAGCGTCTTCTGTCTTAAGAGTTAAGAGTCTAGCTCTCAAGAGGAGATATACCTGTCTGCAGGGAGATTTTCCTTCAACACTAGTGCTTCAAATCCAATGGTTAACCCTATTATAGTGACCCTAAAAGATTCAACATCGAGTATTCCTATAGAATAACAATATGCTAATTTATCTACCATGACCCATATTTCCCTTCACGAGGGTTCTTCGTCAAGTCAGGACTCGAATCTTGTTGCTTGAAACTCACCATTTAAAAAGGTTGTTCCCCTACTGTGTACTCTGTAGATAGGGATCACAGTTTCCTTTGTTTACACTATTTGTTTTAGCATCCAGTCTTCAATTTATCGACTTCTTGACTCATTGTGAAATCTTGCATTCTCAAATTTAAAATTATGAAGCTGCAAATACATCACTGTAGTTGCGGTGAGGATTTCTTTATTGTTGTACAAGGTTTGGTTTCAACCAACAATTACTCTATTTACCCTAGTCATGCATGTACATGCATCGATATGAGGTTAATATTCCCACTATGAAATATTATTCCAGGACTTAATAATTTTTAAAATATTTAACCTCACTCCTCGTTCGGGAATCCGATAGTTAATCTGTCTAATTTCACCTCATTCGTATGAAAGAAGGGACAACAAATTAGGTACCCAGAACCTTGTTATGATCTCTTTATTCTTTGTCATCGACCTATAGTTTTTATTTTTACAATTATGAGGGAAACAATCTCATAGTATTATGTGTTATTTGAATTCACGTAATTCTCGTGGAGCACGTTTTATTCTGTGCCTTCTTTATAATTATGGTTTAAGAAATCTTCTTCTTTATTTCCTTCTGTCATAAATGGTTAAGGATTTGATTACTATCAAGTAATGATGTGACTCCCTGTTTGTTGTGAGGGTACCCATTAGGCAACCTTGGTCAACTCTTCCCCTTCAGTCTGTGGATGATTTACTCATCGACGCAAAGGGAAGAGCAGGCATTAAAATCCCAAAACGCAAGCTAAGTGCAGTCCATATATAAATATGCGATATTTCTTTTGTAAAATTTACCCTGGTAATTATTCTATATTCAGTATTTGAATTTTGTTTACTTCCAACTTAACACTAATTATATTTTTTCTTGGTCTCCTTACAGGACTGTGCACATTCGAAGTCTTTGGATTCCAGGACAATGTCTTGTGCGAAAAGGTACTCTGGTTCCAACTTGCAACATTTAAAAAAAAGGAAACCTAGGTTCTATCAAATGAAATGGTTCCACCCTAGAATACAGTTATCGTGGAAATTTATACCAGACTCTTATAACAACTCGTTATTATTATATTTAGTCTTTAAATAAAGGGCAGAGGGGAAAAGCCCATTTGAATAAGAGTTCACTCTTTAAGAGTTATAATTGCAGTGTTATGTAGAGTTGAAGATGCATTTAAGCATTGATCCGACTCTGAATATATCATATGTTGTATGTAATTGAGTTACTAAACTTTTAGTCCTGTGTTATCTTAATGAAACAAAATTGTAACTATTTGCTCCATTAATGTAGTCATATTTACTGGGAAAACTTCGAATTTCAAGTTATACTTTAATAAAGTAACCATATTACTTTATTCATTAGCAAAATCAAGTTATACTTTATTAAAGTAACCATATTACTTTATTCATTAGCAAAATCAAACTGTACCTACAACATCTAACACACAATAGCTTCCTTACTTTATTCATTAACTAAAGTCAAAATTCCAAGGGTTCATCCTATAATTCATTTTATTCCAATTAGTCACTATCCAGTAAAACAATTCAGCAAAACGAAAGATAGGAGTACATATCTGAACAAAGTGTTGGGACAAAAAATGGAATAACCAAGTTCCACCCAACCAAAGAATGAAACAACCAATCTACTTTCTTCATTCACCCCCTATCCTGACCATGAATCCATGAGGGAAAACTCTAGAACTCCTCCTTAGCTATAGTCCTTCTTCAATTTCAGAAAGAGCTTCTCCTTGCCTCACACTCTGAAAGCAGTGCTCATAACAAAAAATTGTATTATTCTCTCCCCCAACATACTGGGCAACGTCACGCCTCCTCCCATATGCCATATATCCAAAAGCATATTGTACCTAGGTCTTTTCCCCTTGGGAATTTTCCCATCTTTGCAAATCCCTAATTTTCAGGGGCTGCCAATGGCCAAATTCCTGATTTTCCACTTGTAGAATTCATCCCTGAGGTAGTTCAAACATGTTCCCCACTCATGCAGTCATGGTCAACAGATTTCAACCTGGCTTTTCTATTTGTCTATCAGCGATAAATATAAAAATATTTGTTTTCTTACAAGTGTCATAGTCAAAGATTTGGTTGGGAAAATCAAATCTTTTCCCAACAATCATAATAATAAATTACAATTAACTAAATTCCAAAATTCAAGATTTCCATAAATGACAATAATTTTCCAAATTTCAAATTTACCAAAAATGGAAATAAATTCCTAAGTATTTTCAGACTTCAATAATAATTTATTTTTGGGGATATTACAAGAGGATGTTATCCAAACATGGAAGATGTTATAACAAATACCCCAAAAGGGAGGCCCATGGGTTTGACCCCGATACCTCCCCCAATATTAACGCTTTAATAATAGTACCAACAACCAACTCGCCAACGGAGCCCGTTGGGAAATCCTTCCACCGTTTGCTATTTAAGTCGGGTTTATCCTGGTTGGAGGGGAGGCATGACCATAGTGTATGAACATGGTCATGGATTTTGAGACAAGACTGTCATAATTGAAGGTGTAGAGGGCACAAAAATCGAGACAAAATTCTTCTTGGGCTTGGGAGTGCCAGAGTCAGATCAGAGCTTGGAGACAATTATTTTTGGGGAATTTGATGCCACGAATCCAGTGGTAATGTCTATTTTTATGATATGAGCATTATTTATGCATCTTGATTTCAGAATGAGGTATATTCATGTATTTTCCAAATTCTTTTGCTGAGTTAATGAAATAGTCTACCCATTTGAGAAAAGGACCCAGAGACGTAGTCCACCTGGGACAAACTTCGTTATCAAGTTTTTGTGTTCAGATCTGATGCTTATGTCTCTTCATTTTTAAGTTTTCCCTTCTTTAATGGTGCAATTTAATTTATGCTCATTTAATACAATTCTTTATAAGTCACGATGAAAAGATCCTGGATCATGTTGGTATCAGAGTAGTCATCTTTGACTTGAATTGTTGAGTGTGAATGCTTACTAGGGACAAGCATAAGCAAGGTGACGGAACTTTTAACACGTTCAATCCCAAAGTTTTCCATGTATCTAGAAGGAAGAAAATGGTAGAAGAGGACAAGCATGATGAACAAGAGAAAAAATTTCACATGGTCTTTTATCACATGTTAGAAATGGTCGAGTGAATGTATGGAGATTATGAGAAGAGAATGAAGAAGAAAGGGAAGAAAAAGGAAGCACATGCAAATGATGATGCTTCGGTAAACTAAGGGGCTAGAGGAGATCCTCTTGAGCCTCTGTCTTCACCTTCGAGTTCTAGTTCTTCTTCCTCTCAACATTCTCATCATTCTCATCATTTTAGACATAAAGCCTCTTGGTGGCCCTCGACCAAATTTTTAGGAAACATTGGTCGGTTTTTACCACTTTTGGACTTCGACATGCTGGTCGAATATGAAGCACCCAGGTGGAGCTGAGATCGCAGGATCTCACTTGTTTTGTGGACCAAACAAGGGGTTCACCAGGGTTTTGGGTATTAGGGTTTAGGGGATGTTGGCCCATGGGTTTACCCATGATTAGGCCTTTTTGTAAGCGAATGTCAACGTATAAATAAGAAGGAATGTAATGTAGAAGTAATGAAATATTAGTGGAAGCGATGTAAGTATCTAAGTGCAAGAGGCAAGTAGTTCTGAGTTTCTTTGTGCAACAGACTGTGTATGTAAGGATTTGTGCATAATAGAGGAGTTGGCTCCGTGCCTTGACCTGATTTTGGGAAGGTGGATCTGGTGCTTAGTGCATAGATAACTTGTCTAGTGTGAAGCTTGGCTCTGTGTCTTAGTGCACAAGAGCGGATGGATGTAAGAGATTGAAGCCTAATAAAGAAGAAGAAGTTGTTGGTGGACGTAGCCCGACACTGGGGTGAACCATGTAAATCTTGTGTTGATGGTTTTCTTTGTGTTGTAAAGTTTATGCTGTGAATCTTCTTAGTGCATCGAATGTTATGAATGATAGATAGATATGTGAATGCTTAATGCTTTGTATATGTTGAATGTGTTAGATCTGACTTATGATGATAAGTGCGATGTGTATTTTGTCATTATTACTGCATTGATATGTACTCAGGGTTTTATCTGTGATGTGAATAAGGATAATGAATTAATATATGTTGTTCCTAAGTACCCCATAAAGTGTTGTAATCACAGATCTGTGTCCCATCTTGGTTACAGACACCTGATTCCTGTAACCCCCCCTGCCTCTACCTCGGGTGAAACTTCACCTGCTTCACATGTGTTTCTGAAACGACCGGTAGCTAGGGTTTTGTTGGTGCACTGTTGAAGCATTGAACCTTGGGTATGCCCTTGTGCCAAAAAATGGTTTCGTTGTCAGGACCTGAAACTATGATTGCTGGGAACTGAAGTAAAGAAAAGAGAAGCTTTGTGCGTAGATCTGCTACTGTAGTGTGCAATATTCTATTTGACTTGTGAAGCTCTGTGCTAAGAAAGAAAATTGATCTAAAGAAAAGAGGTAAGATCTTGAAAGAGGTAAATATTTGTGCTTGGATAGAGTAAGATAAGTGGAAATTTTTGTTTCGAAAGCATGAATCTAGGTATAATTGATAGATTATTTTCTAGTCTGAAATCTAGGGCACATTTAGAAGAAAACATTGATCTGAATAAATTTGATAGAAATAGAGAAAGATATGTTATTCCTATGCATATAAATAATTTTTGGACTAATGAATGGATGCAAGAACCTAGAAATAATTTTTGTAGATTGCAGGTCCAACACTGTGATCCTAGTGCATAGTACAGGATAAGTTGGGGAACTTACAAGAGAAAGAGAGGATTGAAATTATGTTATAACTGCAGAAGAATGAGACATCTTGCTAAGGAATGCCCTGGTATAGGTCCTATTTGTCTTTGTTGTAAAATTGTTGGTCATGAGGTTGAGGATTGCCCAAAGATGATTGCTAAAGTTGAAAGAATGAACATGAGTCAAGAGAATGAGAGCATGTCAGAAGATCATCAGGAGAAAGAATCAAATAAAGTTCAGACTACATTAGAATAGTTGAAATAAATGATGAATGATCACAAAGATATTATTTTATCAGAGATATTGAAAGAAAAACAATGCATAGATACAAGAATAAGAGATTTCTACATAGACTGTGTCTTGGATGAGAAAACACCAGTGAATATTATGACAGAAAGCACTTGGGAAATTTTGGTTAAGCCTACTATGGTACCTTCATTGGGAAGGATAGTCTTGTTTAAAGGAAAGATGATAACCCTATGTGGAAGAGCTACTAATGTACCTGTTATCGTTCATGGAATATCGAATGAAGAGGAATTTGAAGTTATTAGGCTTATTGAGAACAATGCCCCTTTCCCCCTATTTCTAGGAAAGACTTGGATTGAGAAAGATCAGATCAGAAGAAAATCAGAGGACAAAGCTACAGAAAATAAGAAAACAAAAACTAATGGATTTCAAAGCTAGATAATAGATCATCTTATAAAAGAACAAGAAGTTAAGTCAAAGAACCATAAGACCAAAGAATTAGCTATCAAGGTTGAAAGAGCGCAAGAAGGTTTGAATGACCTATCCATACAAGAAAGAAGTATATCCACCCAGGAAATAGTAAGAGAAGGGATATTAACTTCAAATCCTTTGAAAACACATCAACAGTGTGAAGTCACTTCGCTAGGAGAAGATAAGAATAAGAATGGAAAGAGAAATCCAAAAACAATTAGAGAGACTCAAATCACAGGAAAGAAGGCAAGGAAGATCAGTAAGAAGAAGGATAAGTTGGAAAAGATACAAGAAGTTATAGGGAACATATGGAATATTTCACAAATTGGAACTTCGTAGGAGGCGGGTTTGCAAGATTTGAACCTCGTCGGAACAACAAAACCACGCAGAATAAGACTTCACCCTAGTGAAGCTATATGACCATTGGAGGTGCCCCGACAATTGTAAAAACACTCTGACATGGATAGGAAACAAATTTATGGGAAGATAGATCATCGTTAGACGTTGATACCATGCCATAACAGACAAATTCACATTGATTGAGGCATTCTTGTCCATTAGAAGAATCAGTGACGAAACTTGCTTACTTAACCCCTCGGACGCTGTGTCAGGACCACTTTTTCCTACCCATGATTATCTGAGACAAGAAACAAAGTGATTATGTGTGTCAAGATGTGCTATTAGAACTCGCCATCTATTTTTTACCCCGATATCCATTCACCTACCCTGACTTATTTGTTAACAACGAGAATGTCGTTCAAGTGCACTGAGCTAGAGAAATCTGTTGAAGAAGTTCTGAAGAATTTTATGGATGATAAATCTATGTCTGAGGGAGTACATGCATTGTTAATTAGGGGACTGCAGGCTTCCCCTTCGACTGGACATCGATCAAAATGTTCCAACCTCTCGTCTAAGATGCGAAGTAAGCATCACAATGATCTGGATAATGTGAAGAAGATCTCGTTGGTCTTACCAGACTATATTCCACCTTTGGCTGGCGCGGTTAACCGCGACATCATTCCACGAGACTTCAAGTACACATTGATCACCTTATACATTTTGAAGGGAATACGCATAGTGGGAACCCAGTTAGGACAGATCCCCACATTGAAGAACAATGATTTTAACCTTGGAGATAGAAAGAACTATGCAATGCTCACGCCCCATAGATATTTGATGAAGATGAATGGGAAGAAGTCTCACATAGTCTCCCAACCTTGGATTAAGGAGCTCACACAGTCCATGATATTGAAAGTAATGAAGATCCCTCATTTTGGCCGACATCAAGAGGTTAATGCTTGCGTTAAACTCCTCTTTTTGTGATATCATGGAGGATATCTATGGCTTGATAGGCACATTATTGTGGATCTGGTGTTGATCCACTTGATCATAGGAATGATCATGCAGGGACCTGAACCTCAATAGTTCTACCCAGGGAAGACCTCAGATTGCTCCTTGGCACAATGCATTAAGGAGGCATACGATGAAGTTGAGAAGGGAAAGCAAGGCTACAAGGTAGCCTCCATCTAGGATGGCACAGTGCACCTAGCTTGCCAACTCATAGCTGGAAAGATCATCAGAAAGAACTTCCCCACGCAGGTCACTGGATTCATGGTGGACCTCACAGGAAAATGTGTGGAGGGGATTCAAATGAATTGGGCAAGTTACCTCGTCAACGAGCTCGAGAAATATTGTCGTAAAGCACAGGATCAGGGATACAAGTTCCATTTCAATTGGTTGCTTGTGTTGATCACATTGGTCACTTGACAAATGCCAGAGGGAGCAACTTTTCCATAAATTGAACTGTCAAAGCCATTGGTCGCGAGGTTCTCCACCTTGTGGTATACGAATGATATGTCGAAGCAATGGCAGTCAAATGCAGTGTTACATGCCTACTATCAGAAACTGAAGGTTTCTATTGAGTTGTTCCCATGCATGACACCTCACACTCTACACCAGTATAGACCACTAGCTAAGTTCTACGCAGACCCACACTTTATTTATATCACTGTGCGCAGGGATGAGAGTAAGGAAGAGTTACAATGCTATTATAAGATGACTGACGAAGACATGGAACTGATCACGAAGGAGTGGCCGACGAAGTTCCTAGTATCGGTTGATGATGTAGAACTCTTCGACCCTGACATCATCGGAAGCCCCTTGGTCACCTGGTTCGAGCATGCAGGATAGACAAGTGCGAAGAAGAATAAGAAAAAGGAGGAAGTTTATAACATAGAGACTGATGAGGAGGACAACGCCTCATAAGAAGGTAAACCCAAATCACCCGCAGGAGGAGGAGGAGACGAAGTAAATCAAGAAATAGGAGGGAAAGAAGGAGAAAAACAAGGAGAAGGTGAAGCTACACCGCTGAAGGATCCCCCTACCGAGGCAAAGGCATCAAATAAGATGAATGTTTCTTCGTAGAAACCTTCAACAAGAAAGAAGACCCATGCCAATAATCCCCAGATGGAGACCACGCTCATGGAGGATGACATTGGTCTTGTCCGCAAAGCAATGGAGGATGCATCTAAGGACCTATTATAGAGATATGGTGCAAAGCAAGAATATCTGTATGTAAGAGTTGATAAGGAACTGAAGGAAATTCAAAAAGCCATTCAATTAAGCTGCACAGTTCCTATTGCTCCTTCCTCGTCGGAGACTGTAGAGTTGGGGGATGAACCAACCCAACTTCTAAGACTGGCAGATGCAATAGAGGCTCAGCTTCAGCAAGTCCAAGAAGAAAAGGAAAAGGCTACAAAATCCCTGAAGAAAGAAAAAGAGGAGATCTTAGAGCAATTACGAGTTGCGCGATACTGTGTAACCATGTACAAAAATGAGAAGGATGAGTTTTGGGTGATGCGCAAGGAAGACAAAGCAAAGATACAAAGGGAAAAGGACCAGCTTCTCGAAGAGAATACTGCAACAAATAAGTGGTGATAAAATCACTTCACTCTGTGCCAGGCTTGGCACAGGAGGAAAATGAGGCGGTCGAAGTTCAAGTAACGAAGCTTGTTGAGGCCATCCAACAACTTCAAGCAAGAGTAACAAAGTTGGAGCTTCAAGTGACCAGAGGGATTAAGCCGGTAAGAGAGCAGTGGAAAGGATCAGATTCCTCGGCCCATAATGCAAATAGCTAAGAAATAGAAGTGCACAGACCTATGAACGCCTCACAGAAAACCCAAAACTTAGGAAGTTGGAAGCGAAACTATAGGAGGTGGAACAACAGGCACTGACAGTTCAAGCACATATGAAGTCACTCACTACAGTCGAGAGAATGAAGAGATCACAAGAACAACGTGTGGTCCAATAGAAGATTACTGCCATCTAGGGAAGAGTAATGGAAGTCACACAGAGGCTACAATTGGTGCAGGATGAAGCCTGCGCTGTGTTCGAAGAGATCGAGGGACAAGGTTCACAACTGGACCAAGTAGTTATGATAGTGGAACAGTAACTAGAAGGTCTTGTTACAACACAGATGATCCAGAAGTTCATTGAGTAGGAGGCTCAAGAGAAGCAACAAGTCGAGGTAGCTCTAACTAAGCTCAAAGCCTTTGAAACAATGCTACCCAAATCTGAGTGACTCAGGATAAGTGACAAGTGAGTGTTGGGGGCCTGTTGGCCCTCAACCAAGTTTTGAGGAAACATTGGTTGGCTTTGACCACTTTTGGAATTTGACAGGCCGGTCTAAGATGAGGAGACCAGGCCGAATTGAGATCACGGGATACCACTTGCTTTATGGACCCAACAACGGGTTCACTAGGGTTTTGGGTATTAGGGTTTAGGGGTTGTCGGTCGATGGGTTTACCCATGCTTAGGCCTTTTTGTAAGTGAATGTAAAAGTATAAATAAGAAGGAATGTAATGTAGAAGTAGTGAAATATTATTGGAAGCGATGTAAGTAGATAAGTGCAAGAGTCAAGTAGTTTCGAGTTGCTTTGTGTAATAGACTGTGTATGTAAGGATTTGTGCATAATAGAGGAGTTGGCTCTATGCCTTGACCTGATTTTGGGAAGGTGGATCTGGTGATTAGTGCGCAGATCACCTGTCCAGTGCGAAGATTGGCTCTATGGCTGAGTGCATAAGAGCGGATGGATGTATCCCCACACTGGGGTGAACCACGTAGATCTTGTGTTGATGGGTTTCTTTGTGTTGTAATGTTTATGCTGTGAATCTTCTTAGTGCATTAGATGTTATGAATGATAGATAGATATATGAATGTTTAATTCTTTGTATATGTTGAATGTGTTAGATATGACTTATGATGCTAAGTGCGATGTGTATTTTGTCATTATTACTGCGCTGATCTGTACTTAGGGTTTTATCTGCGATGTGAATAAAGATAATGAATTAATATATGTTTCTCCTAAGTACCCTGTGAAGTGTTGTAATCAAAGATCTATGTCCCAGCTTGGTTACAGACACCTGAGTCCTATAACCCTTTCTGCCTCTACCTCGGGTGAGACTTTTCCTGCTTTGGAGGTGTTGCCAAAAGAGTCGGTAGTTAGGGTTTTGTTGGTGTGCTATTGAAGCGTTGAACCCTGGTTCTGCCCTTGTTCCAACACCTCTTTTAAGAAACCATTATTAAATCTTGATGTAAAATTTTCTTTACCTATGTTTAATGGAGATGCTAATCCTGAAAATCTAGATAATTGGATCCGATAGGTTGAAGTGTATTGCCGTGTCCAACATATTGATGAAGAGGAAGTTAAAGTGCAATTGGCTTCTCTTCGGTTGGAAGGAACTGCTCTCATATGGTGGGAGAGAAAGCTTCATGACATAAGTAAGTGTGGTAAGTTTCTTTTCTCATGGTCAAAATTTAAATCAATGATAAGGAAAAAATTTAATCCATTAGGGTATTTACATAAAGAAATGATGGAATAGAAAACCTTAAGGCAAAGTAAAGGACAAATTGTACAATTTTCACAGAAGAGTTTAGGAAGAAACATCTTGCATTGAACATTCCTTTGGATTCTTATGAAACTTTAATGAAGTATATTGGCTCACTTCACAGTTATATTCGACATACTTTTCTCTTGTTTAACCCCACTAGTCTTGACAATTTTTTTGTGCAAGCCACTCACCTTGAGAACAGGGGGAAACATGTTTAAGAATATCCCACAAAGAAACCTTCCAATTGTTAGAAAAACAGGACCGTGGAGCAATAAAATAAAACAAATGCAGAAACAAAAACACAGAAGACACACAATACAAGAGAGACACAGATTTACGTGGTTCACCCAGTGTGGGCTACGTCCACCAGAGAAATTGCCAGGTCCTTCCTTTATTATTGTCCAGCAAATGAAGGGATACAACCTACAGCAAAACCCACTGTAACTTCCTCTTCTTTCTCTCACAGTCTCCTCTCTCAGAATACAATATTCCCCCTCATACATAGCTGCAATACATTTCCCTCATAAAAAGAGGGTTGCCTTCTAGGGAAAAAAACCCTAACATAATCTCTACCGTTATAT